>SMDT01001356.1:0-96223 GCA_005392925.1 Aquilaria sinensis | reverse complement strand
ATGTTCACTTTCATCCTTGGAATAGACTAGGATGTCATCAATGAACACCACTACATACTTATCCAATTATGGTCTGAACACATGGTTGATGTCCGTAAATGCGGTATGGGCATTAGTCAAGCTGAAGGGCATGACTGTGTACTCATAGTGTCCATATCTTATACTGAATGCTGTCATGGGTATATCCTCTTCTTTTACTCATAATTGAAAGTACCCAGATCTCAAATAAATCTTACAGAAGATCTTTGCTCTTTTGAGTTGATAAAAAAGATCCTTAATCCTAGGGAGTGGATACTTATTCTTAATGGTCACAGCATTTAGCTTTCTGTAGTCAATGCACAGTCTCAATGATCTATCGTTATTTTTTACAAAGAGAACTGGAGCACTTCATGGTCAAACACTTGGTCTTATGAACCCCTTTTGAAGAAGTTCATCAAGTTGTTTCTTAAGCTCAGTCATCTTTATGATTGGCATTCTGTAAAGAGGTACGGGTATTAGTGTTGCTCTAGGTTGTAGTTTAATCTTAAATTGTATCTTTCTTAAAGGATGATTACCCAACAGGTCTTTAAGAAACACTTGTGGAAAGTCTTTCACTACAGGTATCCTACCAACCTTTTGTTCAATCTCAACACCATTTAATGCATAGCATTTATCTTTAGAAATATCAGGAATTTCATTCATAACTTCTAGTTCCATGCCATACATTTCATACATTAATTCTTTAGAATTCACTAATGCATGCACTTCATCACTAGGTATTGTGATTTCTCTTTTAGCACAATCAGTCTTTATACCATGCATAGCCAACCAATTCATACCTAACACACTATCAAATTTTGAAATATTTAACACTAGCAAATCAGTCACAATCTTAGTCTTTCCCATTACTAGCTCACAGTTCGTAGGTAGTTCATTAGTGAAAAGACATTGACTACCTGTTGTTCTTATTAGTGATATGTTTGGCATGAATTCAGTAGCCAATTTCATAGGCTTAGATAACTTACTAGCCATAATGGACATTAAGGCACTAGTATCAAACAACGTACTAACAACGTAGCATTTAAATAAATGTTACCCCTCAATGCACCCTGTTGGATGCTTCTCCTCTATCAATCTAGAACACTCTTCCAGCTCTTTGCACTTGTGGCCTTTGAGCTCTTGGATGACCTCTTGGTTGATTGTCTCTGGTGATTAACACATAAGCCCTATTCTGACCTTGGTTCACTTGCCATCTTCTTTGGACCAAAGGGCAGTCTTTGATCTAATGGTCCAATGATTCACATCTGAGACATGCTTCTGTCTCAAAGTAACATGCCTTCTTGCCATGGAACATTTTGCATTGAGGAAACCTTGGGCCAACAAACTTACTCTTGGCCTTGCCATTCATTCTAGATTTTCCAACCTTGGTAGTGTCTTTACCTTTCATTGGTTTCTGTAGTCTTCTAGCTTGGTTAATCTCTCCTGGTCCACTGGGAAAACATTTACTTTCATATTATTCCTGTTCCACTAGTAAAGCCTTCTAAACAACATCGTGATAGGTAATGGCATTGAAAGGCCTTACAACTTTCTTGATATCTAGCCTTAAGCCTCTAACAAACCTTCTTGCTTTGAGTTCCTCCAAGTTGTGGTATTGTGGTGCATACCTCATAAGTTGCTTGAACTTATGTTCAAATTTAACACCGAGGTTATCTTGTTTTAGTGTATCAAACTCAGCCTATTTTAGGTCTTTGATGGCATCACTTACATACTGGTCTTGGAACATCCTTGTAAGTTTAGACCTTGTCATTTCTAGCTCATGATCTGCTCTTTTGCATCTCTGCGCAGCACACCTATCTCTAACACTTCTTTACCACATTTTTTCACTACCTACAAGATTGTAGGTAGCCAGAGATACTTTCTTTATGGAGCTCAAATGCATCCTCCCAAACATTTTCTCAATGAATCTTAGCCACTCGTCAGCTTTCTCTAGTCCAACTCTGCCATTAAATTGTTGAGGTCTTAGGCTTTGAAACCTTTCTGATAATCTAACATTGTAAAAACCCTCAAGATGTTCAGTTCTGTACCTCCTAGGCCTGTGTGATCCCTTAGAGTCCTGATGCTCTCTAGGTTTCCTTCTTTCTCTCCTTTCACTAAGGTTCCTAACTTTTGAGTGACTGGCACTTGACACTTGGACAATCTTAGACCTGATTCTTCTACCTATAGGATTTCTTCTATCCTTAGTTTCATCAAATTCTTCATCCTTATTTATTTCAGAAGGAACATTCACTGAGTTATTCCTAGCAACTTCCTGGTTCTAGTCCTATGATACCGTGTGTGCTACTTGGACTCCTTGTTGTTGAGCTTGCATTTATCTAGATTAGATTTCCTTGTAGTTCGACCCACACCTATGGTACATTCATTTTAGGTTCTGGGTTTTCTACTTCCTAAACCCTTCCCTGCTCTTGTACACCCCTTCCATTTATGTTGCCTACCTTTGCTTAGTATGAGGTCTTAGGGGTCCCTAATTGCCTCTCCTTATGGTAACCATTTTCCTATTACATGATAATTAGAAGAGCACAATGTATACTGTGTGTTAGGTATATAACACTAGCAGCTGACCCAACTAAGCTATATGTATGCAACAATATGCATCTGGTCATATGCACATAAACCACATTCAAACCTTGCTCTGATACCAACTTATATTACTATTCTGAGTGCTTAAATACAATGGTCATATTTAGTGTATCCAAGTCAAAGGGCAATGCATGTTCTGTAGGCCATCATAACATGTGCACTGTATTTATCCAAGTGGCCCTATTGGTCTTTACATAAAGATGTGTATATTAGTACAACCATCACACACATATTTATATAAAGTTTCATCTAGGAGTAATGATGGTAGTCAAATTCTTTATTCCTGGCCAATACGGAAACTGCATAAGATCCCTAAGTGCATGTACAATCAAATGCACACTTGGTGCACTTGGCTCCCATTTAATGTGTCCAAACTTTCACACAGTGTCCAAGTCAAATTTTACCTATGTTCTCCTATGCCCTAATGGTTTTAAACCCTTTAATACACTTAAACATTCATAGGGAAAGAAATTTGAGGCATTAAATCCACATAAGTTTGCAATTATGGATTTTACACTCAACTAGATAAAATTGACCACATGAACAATACACAACAAAATCAGTCAAATTTGATAGAATATAACTTTGGCTATAGAGCACCAAATCTAGTGATTCAAAAGCTAAATTCTTCATCTTGAAGTGTTCTAAGTTTCATAAAAATTTCATAATAAAACACATTATGTATAGTAAGTTATGGCTCTTGGAGTACAGGGTACCAAATCTGTGTAGCTAATGACCGGAATGCCCATACAAAAATTTATAAAGTTCTTCCACTTCATTTCCAGTTGCAAAGCCAACATGGTAGTTCCATACATGTCTTAGACATATGAGGAAGCAATTCCCCTAAATTTTAAGTCATTCCATAAGCGTTGAATGTAATTTGTTTTAAAACAACCCATATGTTGCAAAATGGATTAAATTGTAAACATCACTTCATTACTCCAAATATTATCCATACAAATTCCATAGTGTATTTACATGCATAGATACATCATACATATGCTTTAGCTTAGTTCGGCACATATACTAGATTTTTGGAGAGCCTTACAAATAAAATGCACTCCATAAACTTTAGAAGGCAGCCGTTGCATAAGGCAAAAAGTGCAAGCACTAAAATTAGTAAATGTGCTCTAAAATTCATGAAACACTCTAGTTTAAATACTAGACATATTGAAGTTTATGTACCTAAAATTTCACACAAAAAATCAAACTACAAGTGTTAGTTTGATTAATCACTTTCAAGTGTTCCTAAAAACGAATAGAAAAGGGGGTAAGTTCCTTTGAAGAACTTAGCAGGTGCTTATCTTGAAACTCTTGAATTCCTAGCCATAAACCTAAAATCCAATGACACTAAAACAAAAAACATAGCACATATGCATAGATATGGCCATCCAAACAAACAAAGACAGCAACAAACATATGTAATGCTGCCAGCAATAACAGATTAGGGTTAGTCTATAAACATTCACATAATCAATATGTAATCACTATGGCAGCCCTCCTTAAGAAAAATCTTGTAATTAAAAGGTCATTAGGTCTTACTTAGTAGTAAATTGGCTCTAGAAACCCTCAATTTCATTATCATAACAGAGCACCAAAGCTATAAGGCTGAAACCCTAGGTGCAATTTCATCCTTAACCTAAACTTGGTTCATCAAGCCCTTGGCTCTCTTCCAAGATTAGGGTCTTAGCTTTATGCATATTTGGTCTTTAGTATTGGACAATAAACAGCCATGAAACCTAGATAAAACCCTTACCTTTTGTTGGAAATCCAATAAATCATAGGTAAATCCGAAAACTAGGGTTTATTGTCTTCCTTGATGCTTTGATTGTCTTCTCTTGTTTTCGTTTGATTGTTTGTAGTAAGGTGGTTATGGTGGATGGTGGAGGAGCTCAAGGAGATGAAGCTAGCATGTAAAGGTTGAGTTTGGGAAAAAGAATGGCTGAAAATGATTTTTTTCTAGCTTTATTTCTTTCCTTGTCTTTAGTAATGGGATTTTTACAAATTTTGAAAACTTCAAGCCACACATGGAAACAAATTTTGCTAGCCTTTCAGGATGGGAAAATGACAATTTTTGACCTCCCATTACCTTAGTCAATGGTCATTCTAACTTTAGGAAAAGTTAAGGACACTTGGGTCCTAAAGTGTCCAAAAGCATTAAATGCTAATCTTTCCCTCCTTGAGCACTTTGGTCCCAAAAAATATTTTAAGTTCCATCCATGTCTTTTCCATAGCCATTTTTGGAAATTTGTCCAATTGAATACCCAACCTTTGTAACCTTACATTTTACTCCATAAGCTACTTGAAAATTAGGCAATGTATTGATGCAATCTTAAGAACCAAACATTCAATGTATGTGCCACTTAGGGGATTCTATATTGAATACTTTACACTTCATGATTCATACACTATGGTGAAAATTAAAGCATATAAATTTAGGTCCTTATGTTGTAATTTTCCCATTTTGTTAAGGTGTAATAGCTCATTATGGGTTGACAAAGTTATTTTTCTTCAATTTCTAATGAGGTTTCAAGGGGTTGAAGTTGATAAAGAAAAGGTGAAAGACATCCAAGAATGGGCAGCCCAACTTGCACCACTAGAGCAAGATTGTTCCATGGGTTACCTAGCTTCTATAGGGGGTTTGTTAGAAATTTTTCTTCTATTATTGCACCTTTAACGAAAGTTATCAAAAAGAATGTTGGATTCAAGTGGGGGAAGGAACAAAATGATGCTTTCTTGTTGGTAAAGGCAATGTTATCTCATGCACCACATTTAGCTTTGCCAAACTTGGCTTAAACTTTTGAATTTGAGTGTGATGCTTCAGGTTTAAGCATTGGAGTTGCCTTAAAGCGAGAGGGCCACCCCATTGCTTACTTTAGTTAGAAGGACAATAGTACTACATTCAACTAGCCTAGCTATGACAAGGATCTCTATGAATTAGGAAAAGCTTTTAAGACTTGGCAACACTACTTATGGCCAAGGGAGTTTCTCACTTAGACTAACCCCCAAGCCCTTGAGTTCCCCAATGGGCAAGGTGTTATGGCCCTCATAGCAGAAAACTCAACTGACGGAGGTAAATTAATTAAATTCCTAGTTTAATACCTTATGTCAAGTTATCTAGGCAATGATTAGTAAGTTGGACAAAGTTTCAAGTAGTTTATGGCACCAAAAGAGGTCAGGGACAAAATGGTAATTTTGCATCCCAAGGCGTCGGGCCATAACCTGAGAGTTAAAAATATGTTTTGAAGCATAAACCTTGCTTAAAACCCAAAGGTTTGCTTAAGTGTTCAATATTTTACAAAAGGTTGACTAGAACTACTATTTTGGGAAGGGGTTCATTTTGACAAACTTAAGAAACTTTGGGAACTTGCTGGAAATGAAGTTTACAAACTTGGTAAAGTGTTTCTAGCTGCTACTATTCCCATTTTATGAGGAAAGCCCGAGTTCCTCCTTCCCCTCTCCATTTCTCCTTGAATTCTTTCCCAAAATCAAGTGCTTTTGGTGGAATTTAAAGGCCCATGGGATATTTAAGCTTTGGGCAACTTGTTTTGAGCTTATTTCTAGTTTTTGGAAGTGTTTTCCATATTTTCCAGTTGGGTTCTTGTTTTTGGCAAGAGGTAACATTGATTTCTGGCTTGTTTCTTGTTTATTTCATGAATTGAAGCTTGGGTTTTGCTTGGTTGTTGTTGATTATGTGCCATTTGTCTTGGTTTGCTTGGAACTTCTGTTAAAATTTGTGGAGCTTTGTTCTTGTTGAATGGTTGGCTAATCTTTGCTTGGTAGATGAAATTGAGATAAGGGATTTATAGTTTCAAGCTTATTTGATGTTGTTGGAGTGTTGTTGCTTGTAGGAAACAACTAATTTTGACAATAGCATTAGTTATGGGCAAGTGTGTTCATGGTGCACTAGGCTTGGAGTTGTGGTCTGTATGATGTTTTGATGCATCATAGCATGTTTATGATAGTTTTTTTTTTGTGGCCTATGGAAGTTGCTTTATAGGTTTATAGTGAGTTTAGGTGCCCCTTGTTTGCTTTGAACTAATAGGAAGCCTCCAAAGAGGCTTAGGAGGGTGTTTTTAAGGTTCAGGACATGGGGTCCTAGCGCCTAGGCACCATTCTATGCTGCAGCACCCAGGGTGCATTTTTCTGTTCGCAGAGTAGGGTGCTCCTGGCTCCTATGCCTTAAAGGCACCTCTCTTAGTGCCTAGGGCGTAAAGGGATTTGTCAAAAAGTTTTAGCTTTTTTAAAAAAGGATCCGGGGGATCCTAGGGATGGTCATAGGGTTGCCTAAGGGCTGTAATGGTACACTGGCACTCCAGAACTTCAAAAAACTCTCTCATGATCTAGGAGTTTTCCCATAGTTTTTGAATGGCAAGTGCACCTTATGAGAAAACTACTTAATGGGCCTTAACAAATACACCATTAAATGAGCTATAAGGTTTAGCACCATTGAGACCTTAGTTGTACCTTTGGGTTCAAGGCCTCGATGAAGAAACCTTAGTCCACCTTGTGGGTTCTTCATGACCTATGAAATATCAGTCCAACCATAGTGCCCTTGTACAACATAAGGGAGGTTCAACTAGTGATGAACTTCACTAGTTAGGCTAGTAAGCAATGCTTGCTAGTAGACAAGGTTTTGCCTTACAATTTATGGACTAAGTAGAGGACAAATCCGAAAGGACTAAAACTTATGTGTATAGGTTAGCCTCATGCTGTATGAGCTCACAGCAGATTACATATGATAATATATGTGTTGTCCTTAGCATTTTGTTTCAAGTGAAGATCCTTTACTAAGAATTACAAATTCTCACTCCCTTATCTTATGTTGTTCAGATTTTGACTATGTTGGGCTCAATAACCACTGAGGGTTGTTACGGTAATCTGTTGTTACAGGTATTTTGCTATGAGAATCTTTATGATTTTAGTTTTCCTTGTTACTCATCGGTAAAGTAACAGTAATAAATACAATATTCTTCTTGGCGATAGGGGCAAGCACTACATGGATAGACTTTTGTGACTCGCCACTAGGACTGATCTCCAGGGTGGGAGTTAGTTTGGAGGATCTCAGTAGGGGCTTGTATATGTTGTATGCCTAGTTGCCTCCCATGTCTATGTTTGGACCTTTAGACTTTAAGGTTGCCCTTGGGTGAGGGGCAGTAGTCTACTTTTTTTGAATGCCCTGACATGGTTATTATGTGTAGTAATGATAATACAAATGTTCATTATGTATGCTTTGACTTTTTAAACCTGATTTTTAGGAAAAAGTCCCTTTGCCATGTGAAAGTTTTATCATTTCCATGTACTCTAGTCAAAGCTAGCCAATTTTTCATGAATTTTTAATTTCCACACATGTATAGCTAGCCAATTACAACCACCATGAGATTTGTTCTCACAGGCTTGTAGCGCAGGGCAGAGGCAGCCATGTCAGTTTAGTATCAAAGCCCGGTTCATAGACATTGGATGCTAGGACTGAGATCTAGTTTAAAGTCCATGTGCTAGGATAGTTAGTGCTAACAAACATCTATGGAATGTCATTTGCCATTGATCACAGGACGCTGTGGTTGACACAAGGTTAAGAGCTTCTAAAGGAGCTAGTGTTACCCACTCCAACGTAGTCTAGTTATGGTGCCAAAATTGTACATTTAAAACTCCCAAGGGTTGGTATAATTTGTAGGCCATCAAAACAATACCCTTAGTGTGCATACCTAAGTGGCCATCTTGGACACTATGTAAATGCTTGCATATTGGTGCAACCATTACACACATTCACATTTTATGCACACTGTGGCAGCAAGGAAGGAAAACACTAGCACAAGTCTTAATCTTGGCTAGCACACATTAGGCAATCTTGTTAAGTTTAAGTAACTAGCTACTGCATCTGAAACGTCCTCCAAAAAACTGAATTAATCTAGCCATGTACCTCCATGTTTTCTTTGCTCATTATCAAGTAGAGACTTAAACTAAACCAGGGAATTTGGTTTTACATCAAAAGCCCACATATGGACTAAATTATAGATTTTTTAAGTTGGTTACAAAATTTTGATCAAATGAACAGTAACTCAGCCAAATTTGTAATGTTATAATTTTGGCTACAAGGTTGCAAATGTAGAAATTGCAACGCCCAGTTAAACCAATGACTTTAGGTGTGGACAAAATTTGATAACAAGATTTGTTCTACATAGGGAGATATAGAACTTTGAGTGCAAGGTCAAAATTCTATCCATTTTATGACCATTTTTCCCATACAAAATTTCATAAATGCGCAAACACTTCATTCACAAGGGGTAAGCCCTCTAAGGCTATCCCAAACATGTCCAATACACATAGGAATTACATTCTCTTGCATCTGGAAACTTTATGTGGCCAAAATAGAATCTACAAACAAGCAGCCTATCATTCACACTAAGGGTGCTTGTGCGCCACATTCACATACATAGCAAAACAATTCTCAATTGCTCACATACTTGTTTCAACTTTATATTTCGTACATGTACATGCATCCACGCACTACATAATGGCCTTAACTCAGCTAAAACATGCACCCAAGTTACAGGAGAGCTTTAGACACAATGCAATCCAGAAACAGGATGTTGGGCAGCTGCGGCATAACACAGTAAGCACCATAACTCAAAATAACCAATATGCTCCTAAAATCACCAAGATTTCTAGATCATAACTAGACACATGGAATTTCAAATACATGAAATTTTACATAAAAACTCAAACAAAAATGGTCAATTTGAATGTGATCTTTCTGCTAGAACTGAAATGGGCATATTTGAGGAGAGTAAATTTCATTGCAAAACATAGTAAGGAGAACACTTATACTCTTAAGGTAATGTAATCCTTGGTATCACCTGCATCAAAAGACAATAAAACAAAAGAAACCCAATGCATATATCCAACATATAGGAATCAAATGTAGTAGCCAAACACAAACAACAAACACATGTATGCGGTAGCAACAATATGCATTGGTTTGTTCATAAAACAAGTAATAAACACTAGTAGACCACTATGGCTGCCCTCTTCAAGCATAAGCTTAGTCTTAGGAGAGTTTTAACACTAGTTAGTACTAACTTTGGGCTCTAGAAACCCTTAAATTCACTAACATCACTGTGCACTTCACACTAGGTCACAAAACCTTCACTAAGTGCACTCCCCTCACTAAGCTTGGTTCATCAAGCACTTGTGTTACCACCTCACAAAATGGGAGAATTATAAGTGTGTCATAATGGCTAAAAACCATTATATTGTGTAATTCTCACCATAGTGATTGAAGTGTGGGGGGTAAAAGGCATGATCAACACCTCCTTAAAAGTGTTCTAAGTTGGTAACTTGGTCCCCAAGAAAAGCCTAAAGGATTGCTTTTTTGTCAAGCAACCTAAGGACTTTTGTAAGGTTTCAGAAATTCAGGTACTCAATTGCAAAACTCTCAAGAAAGAGACTTGGAGAGTTATGGGAAGGATATAAATGGTATGAAAGTGCTATTGGAGGACCAAATTAGTCATGGAAGACAGGTTTTGACAAAGGAAACACTAAAGGCAATAAGGACCTAAACGTCCTAGTGTAAACCTTAAGGTGTTCAAGCTTTTGACTTAAGTCTAAGGGCGGAATTGTTGGGTTATCCCACCATGGGCGAGGCAGCCAAGACTTGATAATTAGTCAAAAATGTTGGGCACATGTATACCAATGAGTTTAAGACAAAGAAACCATAATTAGTGAGAAAGAAAATGACATAAAGAAAGGTTACGCTTGTTAACTGTGTTTTGTGCCCTTAAGCTCATTTAAGGCCATTTAAGCGGCCAAATCACTTATCCCTCTCTAATTTTCGTCCTCCTCCAGCCCAAGAACATAGCGACACTTCCTCCACAGCCACCATACTTTTAAACTTGCAATTGATTGAAATTGAACGCAAAAGAAAGCAAGAAAGGGCAATTGGAAGCTATGTGGTGCCAAGACTTGAGTGCACCTAGGATCAAGCTCCAATTTCAGCATAGCCATCAAGGTAAGTGGTGCCCGGCAGTAGTTTCATCATGTGACATGGTAGGAGGAAGGGGGACTTCTGGTGGAGGAGAGCGCCTGAGGAGGAGATTTCCCAGGGGAGGGTACCTGAAATGTTTGGAAGACAGAGGTTAGGAGGTCCCCGGAGTGTGTTTCTGGGAAGGAGCCTCCGACGCCCAAGTTAGTACTCCGGAGATATGGAAGTGATAGAGAGTGGAGAAGTATGGTCTCTAATGCTCTACCCTTTACCTGGGGTGTTTACCGAGTATCTATAGAGGAGCGAACAGTAGTAGTTCTCCTCATGTGGCCGTCCCAGATCGTGACACGTGTTCGGTGGGATGTGATCCACGTCTTTGGGGAACAAAGGGACACCCAGCCAATCATAGGCCGCCTGGCTAGGAGCCTAGACAACCTGAGAGTGGCGTACTAGGGTGTCTCTGCAAATGGCGTGTCAGAACGTGTCTGGGGGTGGCATGTCGGGGATGTGTCAAAGGCTCTTTAATTGCTACTGTCGTACATTCTGAGGTTACTCTAGTATCACAGGAGTATGTTTCCCGAGGGTGGTCTTTCTCAGGGATACCCCCACTTCCAAGGATGGTTTAATCATGCCCCCGAGGTTGGCACTGTCATTTCCTGGAACGGAGGATTGCCGAGGTCAGATTAGGGAGGTCAAACATCCTTCTTTCCATGGCAGGTAGTTTCTCTACCGAGGTTGGTACTTTGTCCAAGTCTGGGGGTCCTGAAGGTGATGGGCACTTCGGCTATCACTTGCCCCCTCCCGGGAAGTCGAAGCGGAGACTTCGGCTTTACGCTTTCAGGAAGGCTTTTTCGTCGAATTCACGGTCGGAACTCTACTCAAGGAATTGCTCTACTCCAGAAGGTGTTCCTTTATAGCCGACGTACCCTTCCCTAGTTCCCCCGGTGACCTCGGGACACGTGCAACTTTTGTTTTCATTTTTCTGCTGCGGGTTTGTGAATCGTCGCATCCTTTGGTCAGACATGCCAGTTATGGATAAGCGTGCCTGGGTTTTCACGATGTCAGAGGGGCGTGCCCTAGTTGTTCGCGTTGGATGACACGTGGCCACTAATGGATGGCGAAATAGTTTGCCGGTCACGATAACTGCGTCTTTTCACCTTTGAGAAATAATAATGAGGCCATTGCGTCTTCAAGGGATAATAATGACGACGCTTTGCTTACCTTCTTTGGTCCATATAAGCACCTCTCGCCTCATTTTTGCCTCACTATTTGCTTTAGCTCTCATCTACTCTAGAGCCTTCTCGTGTCTTTTTCCTTTTTCCAGCAATGGTTTCTACGGCGGAGTGATTTTCGGCATCTTGTTTGACGGCATCTAGGAACCCCGACTTCGGCAAAGCTTTTGGTGGGTGTTCCCCTTTATAGCTTTCTCTTTTTTCTTCTGAGTTTGTTTTTCCGATGTCTTCATGTTTCCTTCCTCTATTTTTGCCGTGGTCGTCCTTCTTTTTTCCAGAAAACGTCAAATCTGACCCCGTTGATAACTGTCCGGCCCTTCCCTGAAAGCTTTTTCCCCCTTGAGTCTCATCCCTACTGTACTACTTCGGAAAAAATGACGAAGTGAATGGCCAAATATTACCTTCCTTCTTACGTCGTCCCAAAGTTACCTATGCCAGGTACGTACGGTTATTCGACTCTCTCGGGTGAGGTTACCATTTACCCTGCTCAGCTGAAAGCTGGTCTTCGGTATCCTCCTCATCGGATCATATGCGAATTTTGCAAATTCCACGGGATTGCGGTGAACTAACTCCCCCCAAATTCTTACTCTTACTTCAATTTCTTCCTCTGCATGTGTGGGGTGTTTAAGATAAACCCCCACTTTCTTTTCTTCATACAGTATTACAAACTCCACCCGGTCCCGAAGGGCGGCTTTTACTTCCTGCTTCCCCGACGGTCCGGAAGTAAAAAATTTACCTTCACCTTCGACAACAAGGATAGCGGGCGAGGGTGGCAGAAGAAGTTTTTCTTCCTGCCGGTCCCTGAGCTTTGGAGCCACGTGCCGATCAGATGGGCTTCGGGGACCTTGAAGATTGACGTCGTCGACCCCCGGAAGCTCCTAACTTCGGAGCTGTTTGCCGAGTTCGATAAGTTCGATAGACTTATCCGGGCTGTGGCAGACTGGGCCCCGAGGTCCCTCCGCATTCATTCTACCCTTTTCCCATCAAGTGGGACCTCATGACCGAGGAGGTCCTTCGGGAACTGGGAGTGGTGAATGCGCACAAGAGTGACCCCGGCATGCCCATGCCCATTTTTTCGGGGAAGAAGGCTTGGATAGTCAGGCTCCTTCGGGGCGAAATTTCATATGAGGCTTTTGTCGAGAGTAAGTTACTTTTCTGGGTTTGATATCTATTTTTCTTTCGGACTTAGACTGATATTTTGTCCTTTTGCAGAGATGGGCGATCAATTCGCTGACTTCTATAAGTCGCTCTTCCTCGGCCAGGCTGAGAGGGGGGAGTAAGCGCTCAAAAAGGCGCCTGCCAAAAGGAAGAAAATGGCCAGCGGACTTTCTAGGTCTAAGAAAGCTAAGGCTGCCACTCCTGCTCCCCTCGAAGATGTGGTTGAGGTGCAAGATCGGTCCCCTGCCCAACCTCTTAGCCCTGTGGATCTTCCTCTGGATCCTGCCCTCCTCGGGGCAGCACTAAGCCCTGTTCTTACTGCCGAGACTTCGGCAGAGCAAAGGTCTGCTCAGGAGCTCGAAGGGAGTAGAAGGAGGAAGGGGAAGAATGTTCCTGGCGAAGTTCGGGGGGGCGATTCTGAAGACAACGTCGCCGAAGTTCCACCAGGTTGGTTCCTTAGCCATTCATCAACAAGTCTTAGTATTTTTCGCATCTACGATTTTTTAGATGAATGGCTAAGGGATGACATACTGACGGAACTTCAGCGTGATATTACAGAGGACAAGCCTGCTGGTCCCTGGATGGAGACTCACGCCTGTTGGAGGGCTCTTCAGGACAGGCGGACCCCGCAGGATAAGGTGCCGAGGGAGCCCTCCTGGACGTTCACAGAGGACATGAATTTGTTCTTTAAGGATAGCCAACTAATGGCTCCCCAAATGGCGACGGAGGTGATGACCAATGCCATTTTCTAGTCGCTTGTCACCGAATGCCTCAATGAAGAGATCCTCATGGCAAGGATGACCGAGCATGCCACCCAAGTGGTTCTTTCTTCTTTTTTACTTAGAAAATTTTCTTCTAAGTTTTTATCTCTTTTTGATACTTATTCGGGGCCTTTTTTTCAGCAGCTTTTGGCATATAGCGGATACTTCCGTGCTTGGGCTGAAAAGCAAACGGAGTCTCGTTCTCGGTCCGAAGATTCTCTGCGCAAGACAAAGGACTTTTGTGCCAAATATGTCCTCAAATACAGCAGGAGCTTCTTCTTGACTTCTCAGCCAAGGTCGAAGACCTCGACTAAAAGTGTGCCGCTCTCTCTTCGGAGAATGAGGCCCTTTGGAAGGAGAACGCTGTAGATAGCGAGAACCTTATAAAGGCGCTCGTTTGAATGCCGAGCTCCAAGTTGAGGTTGGTTCGATGAAGAAGAATGAGACTAAGAGCAAAAAGAAGAAGAAGCTGGAGGAGAAGATTGATGCGCTTAAGGCCAAGCTGGTGACTCTTAGTGTCGAGAAGGATCAAACCGAGCAGATGTCGAAGGTGTCTTACTAAGACGGCTTCTGCTTGGCGCACCACCAAGTCCTTGCTTGGCACCCTGAGCTTGACCTCTCTTACTTGTCTGCCCTAGACTTCCCCAAAGAGCCCAGGTGCATATGGTCTAAGATCGAGTTTCTCAATCTCCCTCCAATTGGGCCTGTGCCTCCAACTAAGCCACCTAAAGATGATAATGTCGAAGAGACGCTGGATGCCCCTGCTCAGCCATAGGCTTCTTCTTTCTTTCTTGTACTCCTGCTGCTTTGTACTTTTTTGCCTTAAGGTTTTTAATGAAGATTTTTTCTCCAATCTCCATTCTTTCTTCCGAATGTGAGTCATCAGAAGTTAGTGTAATTCTAAATATGCATCTTTGGCGGACGCCTGCCAGCGCCTACATTTTTGGAAAGAGTCATTTTAGACTTTTTCCATATTTTGCCTAGTTTTTAGACTCCATCAAGGAGTTTGCTCCAAAAGGAAAACCATTAAGGAACATTTCTCCAGTAACGCGGCCATTCAGCATGTATTTTTATTGGCGACTTCGGGGAGGAGTAGTTATAAGTTTTCTTTGAAAAAATGTCTTATGATGTTCTTCCATACAAACTTTTGGGCATCCCTTGCCGAGATTGATGCCAATGGTTCTACTTCTATCCACTTAGTGAAGTAGTCCACTACGATAATGCCAAACTTTACCCCACCGGGCGCATTTGGAAGAGGCCCAATGAGGTCAATACCCCATACAGCAAACGGGCAGGGATAATTTGCTAAAGTTATTCTTTCCGAAGGTAACCTTTGGATGTTGGCATGCTTTTGGCAATTGTCACATGTTCGGAAAAATTGCCTTGCATCTTTCCTCAAGGTAGGCCAGAAGTATCCTTAGCGAAGTAATACTTCAGCAAGGGCGTCTGTTCCTATATGGGAGCCACAGGCTCCTCCGTGCACTTCTTCGAGTATTTTTTTTGACATCATCTTCGCTTACGCATTTCTGCAAGGGGCTGGCATACCCTTGTCTATATAGTTCTTCTCCAATGAGGAAGTACCTTCCCGAGCGCTTTCGTACTCTTGCGGCCTCTTTGGGATCCTTAGGGAGTTCCGAAGTTGCTAGATATTTCTTGGCGGGGTCTTGCCATCCTTCCCCTGAGGTTTCTATGCACATTAATTCTGTACTGGGCTGCTTCAGCACTTCGGTGGGTTCCTTGGGTTTGGCCAAGGCGTCGGCTTGGGTATTATCACTTCGGGGTACATTTTTTATGTGTACTGAGTCAAAATCTCCAATGAGTTTCTAGACAAGGTTGTGATATTTTACCAGGGTTGGATCCTTTGCTGCGTACTCTCCCTTCGTCTGCCGGACTATTAACTGTGAATCACTGTGGGCCATAAGGTTTTTTATGCCAACTTTTCTGGCCATCTTTAGTCCTTTTATGAGGGCCTCTTACTCGGTGATGTTATTGGTAACATTAAAACCGAACTTTATTGCTTTAGAGGCTTTCATGCCTTCGGGCCCCCGAAGGACTATTCAGCTCCCTGATGCTCTACGCTTGACGTTCCATCGACAAAGAGCTTCCATTTTGGATCAGCCTCTGTTCGATCCTCCGCGACGGCTTCAGCATTTTCGATCTCAGGGATTTCGGCAATGAAGTCTGCCAGTGCCTGGGCCTTTATTGCCCTTCTAGGTTTGTAAGTAATGTCGTATTCTCCGAGTTCGATGCATCATTTTGATAATCTTCCCAAATGCTCCACTTTTTTCATCACATCGCGTAGAGGCAGGTTACTTCGAACGGTGATGGCGTGTCCTTGAAAGTAGGGTCGCAATCTTCTGCCTGTGGGTACTAAGGCGTAGATAGCCTTTTGGAGCAATGGGTATCTGGTCTTGGCACCATGTAGGGACTTGCTTACATAATATACCGGCCATTGCCTCCCACCTTTTTCTTTTACTAGGACTGAACTCACTGCTTTTTCAGTGACCGCGAGGTAGAGGATGAGAGGCTCTCCCTCCCGAGGTTGCCAAAGTGTTGGCAGGTGGGTTAGGTAGCTTTAAGCTCATCCCAAGCTTTTTGGCATTCTGTGTTCCATGGATGCTCCTGGGTCCCGGAGGTGTCATCGCCCTTGGGGACTTTGGTGAGTACTTTGAAAAATGGACGACATCGGTCGCTGTACCTGGGGATGAATCTACTAAGGGAGGTGATTATTCCGGTAAGCCTTTGTATGTCTTCGATGGATGTAGGTGTTTGGAAATTTAGTAGGGCTTTGACTTTCTTAGGGTTAGCGTCTATTCCCCTTTCTGATACCATAAACCCGAGAAACTTTCCTGCACTTACTCCGAACACACACTTTTCGAGATTAAGACGTATGCCAAACTCCTGAAGCCGTTAGAAGGTTTCAGCTAGGTCGGTGATATGATTACTAGGCAATTTGCTCTTGACTATCATATCATCAATGTATACTTCCATATTTCTCCCAATCTGTGAACCGAATACCTTGTTCATCAGCTTTTGATAGGTGGCCCTTGCATTTTTAAGCCCAAAGGGCATTCTGACATAGCAGTAGGTGCCCATTTCTGTAATGAAGGCTGTTTTTTCTTCCTCCTCGGGGTTCATCCGAATCTGATGATATCCGCTAAAGGCATCGAGGAAGCTGAGAAGCCCGTACTCGGCGGTTGTATCTACCAGCTGGTCTATGGCTGGCAAAGGGTAAGAATCTTTTGGGCAGGCATCATTTAGATTTCGGAAGTCGATGCACATTCGGAGTTTTTCACTTCCCTCTTTCATGGCAATAACCACGCTACTGAGCCATTCGGGGTATTTTACCTCTCTTATTACCCCGGCCTCAATGAGGCGATTAACTTCGGCTTTAACAAAGGAATTCTTGTGAGCCGATAGACTCCATTTTTTCTGCTGAACTGGTCTGGCGTTTGGTTGCACTCTAAGATTATGGTGAATTATGCTGGGGTCGACCCCAGGCATATCTTTCGGCGAGTAGGCAAATAGATCTTTGTTCATACACAAGAAGGATACAAGCCTCTTTTTGTCTTCCTCGGCCAGTTTTTTCCCAATTCAGGTGTTTCGGCCAGGGGTCAACTCTACATCCTCTGTTTCTATTTTTTCGAGGCTTTCAGTTTCCTCCTCTATTGTTTCCCTATCCATCGAGACCATTTTTTATTTTGCCAAAGTCTGTACTTGGATCTTTGCTGGGCTTTGTCTGGCCCTTGTGAAGACCTTTCTGACTTCGGCTTGGTCAATAAGATCTCTGCGTCTCCGTCTTTGGTTGCGAAGGTGATCGTTACGTACTTTACGTCCGGGCGAATATGGAAGTTGCCCTGAGTCTGCCTTCCGAGGATAGCATTGTAAGCTGACGGCACATCAATGACTATAAATCTCGTCTTGTCGGAGGCAATTAACTTTTCCTAGCTATGGGGTGAGACCCCTTTCAGCATCAAAGGTAGGTTGATATATCCAAGGACTGGAAGTTCGGAAGGTCCGATGCCAAAGGTGGGGGAGCTGATTGGGCTGAGATCGCTTCTCGGAATGCCTAACTTAGTCAGCAGATGAGAAAAGATTATGTCAGTGTTTGAGCCGTCATCAAGGAGTACCCTTTTGACATCCTAGTTTCCTATCCTTGCCATGACAAGGAGTGGATCGTCGTGGAGGAACTTTACTGTAGACCCATCTCTACGAGTAAGTCTACTTGGGGAGTTCCCGTACTCCATTACGGAGATTTCTCTTATCTTCCTCTTTCTCTCAACGAGGGTATCCCGGTAATGATGGTTTGAATAACCCCTGCTGATGGTGGCAGCTTTTTTTGAGGACTTTGGTCCCGATGTCTGTCCGAGTCATATTCTTCGTCGTCCCCTATCCTTTGTTCTTCCTTCCTTCCTTTTGGGGAAGGCATCCGCAAGTATCGACGGAGTTGACCCTGTTTGATTAGGGACTCGATATATTTCTTCAGCTGGAAAAAATCTTCGGTGTCATGGCCATGGTCCCGGTGAAACTGACAAAATTTCTTCATGTTTCTTTTGTTTTCCGAGGTCATGGCCTTTGGTCTTGAGACTTTGGTCCTTTGCCTTTCTAGCACCATAAGGATGCTAGCTCTTGTGGTGTTCAATGGGGTGAATGTCATGGGCCTTTTCCCCCTCTACTTTCAGGGACTTTCTCCCTCGTTCTAATGTCGAGGTTGATGGCTGGGCCCTTTGGTGCGACGGTGTTCTCCTTTGGGTCCTCCCATCCTAAGTTCTTCGGCCGTCATATGCTGTTCGGCCCTCCTATAGAACTCCCCAAGAGTTTCTGGGGGGTCTTTGGAAAACTCATAAAATAGTTGGGAGTCCCTCTGAAGTCCTCTGACCATTGCGAGGATGCAAATTTCTGGTCGAAAGTCAAGCACACTTAGTGCTTCTCAGTTACACCTCTCAATGTAGTCGCGAATGGTCTCCCCCCTAAGCTGAGCTATGTCGAATATTTGTACTAGCATTTTGGTAGTTGGTCTGCTACCAATGAACTGCTGAGTGAAGGCAGTGGATAGCTCTTGAAAGCTTAGCAAGCTTCCGTGGGCCAGAGAATTATACCATGCTGTTGCTGGACCCGAAAGTGTTACTTCGAAGCACTTACAGAGTGTAACGTCATCTGCGCCATGGAGTACCATGCTTCGCTTGTACTTCATCAGGTATGCCTGAGGGTCACTTCGTTTGTCACACGTTTCTAGGTGAGGTACCCTGAAATGCTAGGCATGGGTGCCTCCACCACCTCAGGCACGAAAGGTGACTCTTCTCCGGTGTAAGTGTTAGATAGCCTAGACCAAACTGGTTTTTGGGAGATCTGTCTCTCGACCTTCTCTAGTCTCCCCAGGATTTTTTCCATAAGGACAACCGTGTTGACTTCTCCCTGCTGCCGCATGTTCGCCGGTAATGGCGAATTCCTCCTTCTCCTTAGGGAGCGACTTCGTCGGGGACGAGACGGGGACCTTCGGTAGGGGGATGCACTCCATTGGCAGGAGGCCCTAGTCTCTTTTGGGGCTCCCCTTCTGGTAGGCCGTACCTCAATGGGTTCGTTTTCTATTGAGGAGGCATCAAGGGAGTCCCCGCTCCCTGAACTTCGGTGGGTGGACCTCGAACTCCTTTCTTAACGAGCAGCCGGGGGCGAGGCCCTTCGGACTAGAGCAGGTTGGGCCAACCTCTGATCAAGCTGCTGAGTCATTTCGGCAATGATGGAGCGTTGGAAGTCTCGTAGGAAGCCCATCGTCACCGTTACAGGGCGGTCATCCTCCAGCACAGAAGTCTCTGCCACAGGCGGAGTGGTCTCCGGCTAAGCCTCGGGCGTAGGGGGGATCTTGGAATCCCTTTGTCCTTTGAGCGCCGAGTCTCTACGATGGCGACATGGGAAAGAGTTCCCACAGATGGCGCCAAAGGGAGCCCGGCAGCAGTTTCATCTTGTGACATGGTAGGAGCAAGGGGGACTTCCGGTGGAGGAGAGCACTTGAAGAGGAGATTTCCGAGGGGAGGGTACCTGAAATGTTTGGAAGAGAGAGGTTAGGAGGTCCCCGGAGTGTGTTTTCGAGGAGGAGCCTCCAACTCCCAAGTCAGTACTCCAGAGATATGGAGGTGATAGAGAGTGGAGAAGTATGGTCTCTAATGCTCTACCCTTTACCTGGGGTGTTTACCGAGTATCTATAGAGGAGCGAACAATAGTAGTTCTCCTCGTGTGGCTGTCCCAGATCATGACACGTGTTCAGTGGGATACGATCCACATATTTAGGGAACAAGGGGACACCCAGCCGATCATAGGCCGCCTGGCTAGGAGCCTAGACAACCCGAGAGTGGTGTACTAGGGTGTCTCTGCAAGTGGCGTGTCAGAACGTGTCTTGGGGTGGCGTGTCGGGGATGTGTCAGAGGCTTCTTAATTGCTCCTGTCGTACGTTCCGAGGTTACTCTAGTATTACAGGAGTATGTTTCCCGAGGGTGGTCTTTCTCAGGGATACCCCCACTTCCAAGGATGGTTTAATCGTCCCCCCGAGGTTGGCACTGTCGTTTCCTGGAACGGAGGATTGCCGAGGTCGGATTTGGGAGGTCGAACATCCTTCTTTCTGTGGCAAGTAGTTTCTCTGCCGAGGTTGGTACTTTGTCCGAGTCTGGGGGTCCGTAAGGTGATGGGCACTTCGGCTATCAGTAAGGGTTCTCTTGCTCTCATGGACTATTTTCTAAAAATTTCAAACATCCATGGAGCTAGAGCTTAGTGATGCCCCGAGGCATCTTCGTTTGCTGTCATGTTGACAGGTGGAGAGACTTCCTAAGGAGGCGAGCGCCTGGAGCTCTGGTTTCCCAGCTGAGTGTGCCTGAAAAGCTCAAAGAAGAGGTTAGGAGGTCCCCGGTTTGCTTTTCCGGGGAGGACCCTCCGACGCCCAAGTCAGTTTTCTGAGTGAAGGTGGAGGAAGAACACTAAGGGATCAAGTGTCTTGCCTGTTTTGTGTTTTCTCAGAGGGAGGAAAATGCCCCATCCCTTGCCCAGTCCCTTTCCTAGTATTTATAGGAGTAGATGGTCCGTTCAGATCATGACACGTGTTCGGTCGGATTTGATCTGTGCTTTTGGACCTAGGGGACAGGCAGCCGTTTGCAGCCTCTTTTAGCCCTGGACCAGGACAGGTTGTGTCAGGACTGGGGCGGCTGCGGCGCGTCAGTTCGCCGTTCTGATGTGACGTGTAGGGCTTGTGGGCGACATGTCAGAGGCTCCTTAAATGCTCATACCGTACTCCCGAGGTCCCCTGGGCGAGGTCGCCCTTCGGTGCGTGCACCCTCTTCGGATTCTATCCGTCCTTCGGTGCGAGCACCTCCTTCGGGATCTATCCCATAGTTCTAGGAGTTCCCTTGATGGACACCTTCTTCGGGACTCACACCCATAGTTCGGGGATTCCCTTGTTCAGGTGCTTCTTGTTCGGGGAAGATCCTCTTCGGGGCAGTCAGTTTGGCCCCTCGATGGAGACGGTGTTGTCCTCGAAATTCCTAACGAGCTAACCAAAGTCTCGAGCTCATAGTGTTTGACTTCGCACCTTCCGAGGTCAGTGAAAAGATCCTCTCTTGGGTGACGTCAGACTCCTCGGCCAATATTCTGGCAGGGAGTTACTACCGAGGAGGCAATAGCCTTTGGCTATCACTTAGCTTGGAAGAGAGCCATGAGCTTGATGAACCAAGCTTAGTGAGGGGAGTGCACTTATTGAAGGTTTTGTGACCTAGTGTGAAGTCCACAATAATGGAAGTAAACTGAGGGTTTCTAGAGCCCAAAGTTAGTACTAACTACTGTTAAAATCCTCCTAAGACCAAGCATTAGCTTAAGGAGGGCTGCCATAGTTATTTTCTTATGTTTATTATGTGTTTTATGGACTAACCTATGGTTATTGTTGCTGCTGCATTTCATGTGTTTGTTGGCTATGAATGGCTGCTGCATTTGGTTTCTATATCTTGTATATATGCATTGTGTTTTTTTTGTTTTAGTGTCTTTTGATGCAGGTTTTAATGAGGATCACATTACCTTAAGAAACCAAGTGTTACCCTTACTAAGTTTTTCAATGAAACTTACACCCCTCAATTCTGTCATTTCAGGTCCAGCTGAAAGATCACCGTCAAACTAACCTTTGTACTTTGAGTTTTAATTTAAAATTTTAGGTACATGAACTTCCATATGTATAGTTATGATCTGGAAATCTTGGTGATTTATGGAGCACATTTGGTATTTTTAATGGTGGTACGTATTGTGTTGTGCAGCAACTGTCCAGCATCCTGTTCTGGAATCCATTGTGTCTCAGGCACTCCTGTAACTTAGGATCTATATTTAGCTAAGTTAAGACCATTATGTAGTGCATGTATGCATGTACATGTAGTGTATGTAAAATGAGGCAAGTATGTGAACATTTGAGTAATTTTTTGGCTATGTAAGTGATGTGGTGCAAAGCTGCCCAAGTGTGAATGATTGGTTGCTTACTTGTAAATTCTGTTTTGGCCACATAAAATTGTTAAAATAAAGGGAATGTAATTCCTATGTGTAATGGACATATATGGGATAGCCTTGGAGGGCTTTCCCCTTGTGAATGAAGTGTTTGCATGATTTGGAAAAATTGTATGGGCAAAATGGTACAAAAGTTGCCAGAATTTTGACTGTAGACCTAAAGTTTAATATCTCCCTGTGTAGAATGAATCTTGGTATGAAATTTTGACCACAACTAGAGGACATCTAGAGGGTTAACTGGGCTTTGGGATTTCAGGATTTAGAGCCCTGTAACCAAAGATATGACATTCCAAAGTTGGCTGAGTTACTGTTCATTTGGTCAGAATTTTGTAACCAACTTAAAAAATCCATAACTTGGTCCATAGGTGGGATATTGATGTAAAACAAAATTCCTTCGCTTGCTCTAGGTATCTAGTTGATAATGGAGCAAAGAAAATAAGGGGGTATGTCACTATAACGATACAGTTTATTAGAGGAAGTTACAGGTACAGTAGATCGTCACTAGAACTTAACAAGATTGCCTAAAGTGTGGTAGCCAATATTAGGACTTGTGCTAGAGTTTTTGACACAACCGCCTGTGCCCTTGCCCAAGAAGCCTTGTGAGAGCTGGTCTCATGGTGGATTGTAATTGGCTAGTTGTGTATGTGTGCGGATTAAATCCCATGATACTACTTGATTATCCTAGAATATGCAATATGCATGCTCTTCATGCTTTGACTTGGTTTATTAAAACCATAAAACATTAAATCGGCCGAGTAATATCTATGGAAAGTAAATACAAGTAGCCAAAACATATAAAATCAACATTTGCGTGAGTTTAGTACACATAACAACTCGTGAGAACATTCATACATAAAGTAGACTAATGCCCTCACCCTAGAGCAATCCTAGAGTCGAGGACTCCTTATAACATAGGTTATGGAGGCAACTAAAAGTACTGTATAAATACAAGCCTCTACTGAGATCTCTTTGACTTAACTCCCACCCTCGATACACGTCCCAGTGGTGAGTCTCAAAAGTCCTTTGCCAAGTGCTACTAGGCTCTGCAGCCAAAGGAAGATACTAGTTAGTACTGTTACTTGACCAACAAGCCAACTAAATACACCATGTAGACTAGAATCACAAGGATTCTCAAATGCCGTACCTGTACACACAAAAGAACACTACCGCGATAATCCTCAATGATTACCCGGTCCAGCAACTTCAGTCTCTGCATAACATAACTAGGGAGTGAGAATTCGACAATTCTCAGTAAGGGGTCTTCAGTGTACCTGCAAGAAAATTACTAGGACTGGACATATGATGAACATATGTAAACTTGCTGCGAGCTCACACAGCATGAGGGTCTGATATATGCACATATAACTAGGCCATAAAGACCTCTCCTCAAACTAGTCCTCCTCACGGTGCATCACTCCGTGCCTAGCGAGTTCTGATCACTAACCCGTTCCTAGCAAGCCGAAGCTTACTGGATGCAATCATGTAGCCTTCCCATAGTCGTTATGTAGGGGAATTATGGTGGAACTTTGTAGACTAGGTCACAAGACCTCCTTTTGTTGTAGACTAGATGAACAAGTTTTAGCCTTGCGACCTCGTGGCTACGAAATGGCTAGGCCGACAAGGGTTCTAAAGCTCTCACCTAAGCTAGTGGTAGCTAATTATGCTCATTTGCAACATAGTTTCCTTGCTTGTTGCACAATCAACCTCAAAACTCTACAAAACTCAAGGAAACTTTTATATTTTGTGGGACTTTTGGAAGCTCAGAGTACCCCCAGAATCCTTAGACCCCTAGGTACTCTAAGAACCCCCTTAGGTCTCACTTGGATCAAGCTAGCAAAATATGAAAATTCTGGCATTTTTGTCTGTGACGACGCATCGCCAATTATGGCAATGCATCGCCATAGTTTGTAACATTCTGTGAACTTTCGTTGGATTGGCAATGCGTCACTGGGGTCGACTTGTAATTGGCGACGTGTCGCCAATCTGCAAAAATGCAGGAATTGGCGCATTTTGCTGCTATGAACTTTGGACGATTCCTACACATATCAAACATTCATGGAATGCCTCAAAATTTCATACACACATAGAACATGTTGCAAAGAACATAACCAACTATCACAAGCTAAGCTATGATGTCTTGTAACATCAATCAAATCTTCCCAATTACTCTAGTCCACTACAATTCAACCAAAACCTTTAACTAATGCCATAGCTAAAACCACTCAAAATTTTCAAGCAAACGCAAGCAAATGGCATCAAATGAACTTGAAAACATATCTCCCTTACGTCAACTCCAAGTAACACGCAATAATCAATCCCCTTTTCATTCAACCAAGCTCACCAAAGTTCTACACAAGTTCCAATCCAAAAACAAAGCAATAATCATCAAAACTTCACTCTCTAACCAAAACCCAAGCTTCAAAGTAACTAACAAACATGAATTCAATCAAGAACACATTCCTTACCTCGTTCAAAAATAGGGGATGTGGAAAAACGCCCTTCCAAGCTTCAAAATCATGTTTTTAGGCTTGAAATGCACTCCTCCAAGCTTATATACTTTGATAACCCCTTGTTTCTCCAAGAATTCCTTGATTCAAAGCTTAATTTGAGAGAAAAATAAGGGTGATAAGGCTGGAAACGGGATTATGGCAGCCATAGTCCCACTTTCCCCTGTTAAACCCTCACTTAACCCCAAAGGCCTCAAAGTATCAAGCTTGTTACAACTAAGCCCCCATCTTTGTAACTTAGTCATTCTTGATTAAATTATTGTTTATTCTTTATGTTTGAGTTAAGGTTGAAAGTTAAGTTATAAAAATCTATTTTAAAACACTTTGGACTCATCCCGACTATTCAGGATGCAAAATTACTATTTTGCCCCTGAACTTCGTTCAGTGCTTTATTCTTCTCGGAACTTAGTGAACTTTGCTAAACTTCTCTATTCTTGCTATGTAAACTTGAATTATGGTTCTAAACTTAATTTAGATCACCTTACCTTCCTTAATTTCACTTCCCACTAGAAGGGTCATAACATTCTCCCCTCCTTCTTGAATTTGGTCCCCCAAATTTCGCTGCGACTCCGAAAAAATACTAGGATATCTTTTCAGCATATCCTGCTCCGTTTCCCAGGTAGCTTCCTCCTTAGTATGGTTAGACCAAAGTATCTTTACCATCGTAATCCACTTAGTCCGCAATTTCTTGACTTGCCTATCAAGTATCTGAATAGGTTTCTCCTCGTAGGTCAAGTTCTCCTGAATGGGTATCACCGAAGGATTAATTACCTGTCCAGGTTCCACTATGCATTTTCTGAGTAGACTAACGTGAAACACGTTACGCACTTGAGATAGGTTAGGTGGTAATGCTAACTGATAAGCAACTTTGCCTACCTTCTCCAACACTTCATATGGTCCAACATACCTAGGAGCTAGCTTGCCCCTTTGTCCAAAACGACTAACTCCTTTTGATGGGCGACACTTTTAGAAGTTCCTTGTCCCCAACTTCAAAACTCAAGTCTCTTCTTTTCAAATTTGCATAATTGGTCAGCTTATCATTGGCTGCTTTAATTCGCTTCTAAATTAACTTGATCTTAGCTATAGTGTCAGCTATGATTTCAGGTCCAATAGTACCTTGTCTGCAGAGTCTGCCCAACAATGAGGTGTCATACATCGCCTCCTATATATGGTGCCATTCCAATAACAGTTTGATGACTGTTATTATAAGCAAACTCGATTAGTGGTAAATGCTAATCCCAATCACCTCTGAAATCAATGACACACATCCGTAGCATATCCTCCAAAGTCTGAATTACTCTCTTAGATTGCCCATCAGTCTGAGGATGAAAAGCAGTACTATGACTAACTTTACTTCCCAATGCTTCTTGAAAAGCATTCCAAAACTGCAATGTGAACTGAGGATCTCTATCAGATATAATCTGATCTGGTATCCCATGGAGTCTCACAATCTCCTTGAGATACAACTAAGCCAACTTCCCCAATGTATAAGTGACTTTGATAGGTATGAAGTGTGCCGACTTTGTCAGTCTATCAACCACTACCCATGTGGCATCTTGTTGACTCTGGGTATTCGGTAACCCCACTAGGAAATCCATAGCAACGGATCCTACTTCCTCACTGGCAGAGGTAAACTCTAAAGTGTGCCTGCTGGTTTCTGATGTTCAGCTTTCACCATCTGACATGTCAAACACTTTGCCACATGTCCTCCTACATCCTTTTGAATCCTGGCCACAAAAAATGTGTTTTCAGATCTTGATACATCTTACTAGCACCAGGGTGGATATTCAAAATGCTACTATGTGCCTCCTGTAGGACTTGCTGCCTAAGTCCATTCACATTCGGTACATAGAGACGATCTCCATAATGTAGTATTCCATCCTTGTATCTGAATTCCTTCCTCATAGTGCCAAGCTTCGCTTCGCCTGAAATCTTCTTCAACAATGGGCCTTTCATCTGAGCTTCTTTAACTCTGACTAACCAAGCTGACTGCACTTCCAGAATGTAGAATAGGGATTTTTCTCGACTTTGCCATAATTCATCCAAAGCTAAGAAACAGTCCCTCAATACTCATTCAGAGGAGTCCGTAGCCTGATCCTTGATCACTCGTGTACTTCCGGCTCAACGCATCTGCTACTACATTTCCTTTACCAGCACAGTACTCAATCGAACAATCATAATCCTTGATGTATTCAATCCATTGTTGCTGCCTCATGTTGAGATCCTTCTGGGTAAACAGATACTTCAAACTCTTATGATCGGTGAAGATTCTGAATGACCTCCCCACCAAGTAATGTCTCTACAACTTCAATGCAAAAATTACTGCTGTTAGCTCAAGATCATGAATAGGATAGTTTAATTCATTAGGTCTCAACTGTCTTGAACCATATGCAATCACTTGACTGTCCTGCATCAATACACATCCCAAACTAGAACCAGATGCATCAGTGTAAACTGTAAAAGCTCTGTTCGGATTTGGAAAAATAAGTATAGGTGCACGAGTCAATCTTTCCTTCCACTCCATGTAAGCTGTTTCACACTTTGGTGTCCACTCAAACTTTTGAGTCTTCTTGGTCAAGGCTATTAATGGTCTAGGTATCATAGAGAATTTCTCTATAAAGTGCCTGTAGTAACCTGCCAAACCCAAGAAACTTCTAACCTCTGTAACTGTAGTTGGTCTCTTCCACTCAACTACTGCTTGAACTATTTCAGGATCGACTGACAAACCTTGAGCACTGATGATATGCCCAAAAAACTGGATCCTCTCGGACCAAAACTCACACTTAGACAACTTTGCATAGTACTGATTATCCTTCAGCACTTGCAAAACTATTCTAAGGTGCTTCTCATGCTCTAATGTAGACTGTGAATATACCAAAATGTCATCAATGGAAACTTCAACAAACTGATCCAGAAATGGCTTAAAGATCCGATTCATGGCTTCCATAAACACTGCTGGAGCATTCGTCACACCAAATGGCATAACTGTATATTCATAATGTCCATACCTCATCCTGAAAGCAGTTTTTGGAATATCTTCTCCCTTAACTCTGATCTGAAAATACCTATACCAAAGATCAATTCTGGAAAACACCTTCGCTTCCTTGAGTCTGTCAAATAGATCATCAATTCTAGGAAGTGGATACTTATTCTTGATTGTCACTGCATTCAGCTTCCTATAATCAACGCACAGTCTGAAAGTTCCATATTTCTTCTTCACAAATAACACCGGAGCTTCCCATGGTGACACACTAGGCCTTATAAAGCCTTTCCTCAGCAGTTCCTCCAACTGCTTCTTTAATTCATCCATCTCAGGAGCTGACATCCTGTAAGGTGGTACTGAAATAGGTTCAACCCCTGGTTGCAGATGGAATGCAAACTCAGTATCCCTCTTAGGTGGTAACCCAAGTAACTCTACCGGAAACACCTCAAGAAACTGATTCGCTATAGGAATCTTCTCAAGTTCCACCTCTACAGCCACTCCATTTAACGAATAATACTTGCTGACACCCAATTTCGTCCGACCCTTAAAAAAAATTAATTTTTTTTATAAAAAAAAATTAAAAAAATTAAATTAAATAGTTTATGGGGGCATTTTGTTTTATAGGGTTAGTTAAAATAAATAAATATATATATATATATATATATATATATATATATATATATATATATATATATATATATCTATATGTGTGTATAAAATATAAATGAAAACTTTAAAAAAAATTGAATTGACAAAAATAAGAAGTTTGGGGTAAATCTGACAAAAATCAGAAGTATGGGAAGAATTAGACGAAATCTGGGAATTTCAGGGAAATTTGGTAATTTTTCGCGTCATTTTTGGGCCAAACAAACAGTTTTGAGCCAAATTGACAGAACTGACAAATTTGGGCCAATCAGTAATTTCATGAAAAATTTGGGACCAGACTAGTAGTCAAAGAAACCCAAAGGACTAAAACTGTCATTTTTACCAAATTATGAGATAAGTCTGTTTTTAATTAAATTTCAAATTTTTTTAATCAATGGAAATCAATCCTCCTTCCCCCATAAATAGGGGTCCAAAGCTGCGAATAAAAAAAAAGATCAAGATTAGAGCTCCTAAAAACAAAAATTATAGAAATAGTCCCTGACCTCTCCTCCTTCACTCAAAAAATACTGAACTTTCCTCCTTTTACGTTTTCCTTCCCGTTTATCCCTTACCGTCTCCCCTTTTTCAGCTCCGTCTCCCCATCGCCGTCACTTTCTTACCGTCGTTCCTCTCGTCGCCGTCCGTCTGCCGTTTCCGTGTCCGTCACCATCTTCCTGTCTTCTCCCTTCCGTCGTCACGTCGTGCCGGTAGACAGCCGTCGCCGTCGCCCCATACGCGCCGCCGCCCGCCTCCTTGACTCCCAGCCTACGCCGTGCCGCCAGCCCACCGGCTTCTTTCTCTTTTCCCGTCGCAACGTCCGCCGTCAATCGCCTGCCGTCACTTAGCCGTCTTCCACGTCGCCGGCCACCATACCCACCTTCCTTGGAGTCACCCTAGCCGCCGCTGCCGAGCCCAGCTGCCAAGTCGCGCCGCCTTCACAAATAAAGAAAAATCAGAGACGAAGGAAATCGTGACCCGACCCGGATCCAACCCAGTCAACATATTTTTTGGTATAACTCTTCTTTACCGCTTCTGATTTTATATTCTGTTCGTAAAAGTCGCTAACTTTCTTGTTCTTGCAGATAAGCCATTAACAGCCAACTTTTGGTGTTTATTTTTTATTTCTTTTTCTATTTCTTGTTATTTTTTTATATGGAAGGTTATACCTCCAACTTTTATGTGGATGGCAAAAAGCCCCACTTTTCTTTATTTATTTACTTTTCCGCAATTATTTACTTTATGCACTTTTATTTTTTTTTATGGAAGGTTATACCTCCTACTTTTATGTGGATGGCAAAAAGCCCCACTTTTCTTTATTTATTTACTTTTTCCGTAATTATTTAGTTTATGTACTTTTATTTTTTTTTTTCATGGAAGCTTATACCTCCAACTTTTATGTGGACGGCAAAAAGCCCCACTTTTCTTTATTTATTTACTTTTTCAAAATTATTTAATTTATGCACTTTTAATTTTTTATGGAAGGTTATACCTCCTACTTTTATGTGGATGGCAAAAAGTCCTACTTTTTTTTATTTATTTATTTTTCCGCAATTTATTTTTCTTTATGTGAATGATTAACCTTGTTTTACTTATTTACCATTTTTTATGGTTAGTCAAAAGTCCATCTTGTTAGTGTTGTGCCCAAAAACCAATCATGAGATGATTGTATTTTTTCACATTGAGTCATGATATTTTATTAAGGCATTAATCTAGCAATTATGTTTGTTGTTTTGTTTCTGCGTAACTTAACAAACATAATTGTAACCCTAGAATAATGATATTCTTAAAAGTCCCTGGTCTAGTATTATTGTGGAGCGGGTTGCAATAATACGTAACGACTAGCATATGTGGAGACTAATATGAGATATGTAGTCTACATATGGGTACAAGTTGGAGAACTTGTGTACTGGACCGACCCACAATGAGAACACTACATGGATCATTATATGAGTGTCATAAGTGATTCCCATAGTGATCAGGGTATACGTAGTCCTTCGACCTAAGATCATCAAGGTTCCCTACATGTGAGTCACATACTTTGATACTTTCCTTTGTTGCTCGTAACGGAGTGAACTTGAAGGAGGTCATTGGGTATGTCACATATCATGCAGAGGGATTTGTATGATCAAGATGGGATTTGTCTCTCCTATGTAACGGGAGCGATATCTTCGGGCCCCTTGATAAAGTGAGACTTAGAAAATGCATGGCCATGCCCGGATGAGTTGATATGCGATATCAATGTCATCAGTTTAAGTTAGTCTACTCGGTAATCAAGAAACCAAAGATTGGGCTATATGAGAGTGACACATTCCATGTCTCGTGCTTAGTCTTGATATCTTGGACAAAGGGACAATGGCAAATATCAGTGATGATCATAAAGATATAGTTGAATCATCGACAATCTTGTCACTTGGGGTAACAATGATGTGTTGCTAGACACCGCTCATTGCTTATGATCATAAATGTGATTTATGATCATTGCCAACGTGATAAGAGTCTATTGGGTCACACACATAGAGCAATTTGGATCATTAGAGTGCATGGGCTAATTATTTGGGTTATGGTTTCACTTTAATTTCGTATTAATAATGGGCCCAAGAGTTGAGCCATTATTAAGCCCGAAATTAAATCATAATTGGATTAGGGCTTTGAAACCCATTAGGCCTGGAAGTTGAGTCTCACTATAAATACAACTTTTAAGTGAGAAATTCGCAGGTCTCCTTGCCCTAGCCTCCCAAAAGGACAGTCGCACTCTTCTCTTGCAATTCCTTGGAGGACGCAAGCTAGCACTACGAGTGCAAGAGAAACGCATCTTCCGGGACGTGGTGGAAGCGTGGTGATCCCGAGAGGCTCGTGTGGATACCATAGAGAGCTTGAACACGTCAACTGTTCAGGTTATGTGATTCGACTCTACAGTTGAGTGAGAGATCTCAACCGAAAATTAGGTATGAAAATTTTCGAACACCCGGTTTACCCCGTTTCACTTGGATCCTAGAGGGTTTCGGTTAAATTCCGCTGCTGTTTGGCTCCCGAAACCCAACACATCTTATCTATTTTTTTTATTACAACCAAGCCCCTGTCCATTATTTTTTTCATTTTAAACGTTAATTAGAATATCAAGACTTATCTTTGTTATTTCTTTTAAAGAACAAAATTTAACCTTTTGTTCTTTTATTAAACAAATAAAAAAATCATAACTAAATGATTCCACAAAAATCATTTTTTTAAAAAAGTATATTTTTAGATTTATGGATTAGATAAATTACTTTTAAAAAAAATCTTTCATCAAACAAAAAAAAATAAAAATAAAATTTTTAAAAAAATCATTAAAAAAATCCATATTAAGATAAAAATCCATATTCGGTAAAATTTATGACAAAAATTAATAATTAATTAAATAATTAACAATAAATTTAAATTTAAATTAAATTCCATGTCCGGGTGATCCGATAGGATCCATGGTTTGGAAAATATCAAATTTTTTAAAAATGAATAAAAATTAAATACCAAGATAAAAATCCATATTCGGATAATTCGACAGAATTTATGATATGGATTAAATAATTAATTAAAAGATACAATAAAAATTAAACTAAAAATTTCATGGAATTCCGTATCGGGGTGATTCGATAGAATTCATGGTTCGGAAATATCAAAATTTATCATAAAGAAATTATACAAATTAGTTACCAAAATTTTAGAAATCCGTATTAATCTAAAAATTTACATTTGGATGATTCAGTTAAAATTTCTGGTTTGAAAATTAACTGAAATTGTTCAAAAGCAAGCAAAACAAAAATTAAAATCAACTACGGTACCAATTTTGGGCGTTAAAATAGAGTTATTTTAACGTAACCGTACTCTCGAACCCCTGAACTCTCGCATACCATTTTTAGGTGTCCAATCGACCTAGGTGAAAGTGATTGGTGGCGACTCCGCAAAAACCCCCACGTTACCACAGGTTGGCAACTCCACTGGGGACATGATAAGTCATTGAGTCAAGCCTAAAAGTTGATTTGTTTGTGCTGCTTTGCTTATTTTTATGTGGATTCATGTGCTATATTTACTTATTGTAAAGATGCAGTATGCATTCACGACATAAAGCTCTATACCCGAGCTTCCTCAATTCGGCCACGTTCTTTCAAAGCGGAATTGGTGTTGTTGTCCTTGTGAGACTATGGTCTCCAAGCCTTCACCGGTTTCAAGTAGCAAAGTAGTGTATTACCTCCTGAGATGATAGTCTCTGTATGGGCCCACGAAAAGCTATGATCCGAATTAATCCTTTCCTTACATAAACCCTCGTGGGTAAAGAATTGGGCTATCACTATAATTTAGTGATGGGATTCTGGAACTACCCTCAGCCTTTTTGATAAACCACCCTATGCATATAGAACTCCCCACTTAACCATAGAACTGGCCATAGAATTCCTACAATTTACCAACGCTATAAGCATATCATTGTTATGCTATGTTGTTGCCCTACACTTTTGTTTTATTCGTGTCTTATATTTATCGCTTTAATTCCTTTTCTCATAATAGTTCATGAGTTATTAATTGCTATTTAACTTGTTAATAATCTTATTTTTCTTTTTTTTTTTTGTTGTACTTAGGTTTTGTGCAATTTTTCTTCATGCATCAAAACCATGCATCAAACTGTACTAACTTTTTAGTCTTTCTAATAACAACTAGAAGTCTTGAAGTTCCACGATAGTGGATAATCAAACTCACTCATTGCATGCATGCATTACATCAATCACATACACATAAAGTCTAATAAAATGAATCTCACTTTAAAAAGGTAAAATTGGTCCTCAAGACCGATATTCAACTCAGCTCCAAACAAGACTAATGGCAGAGCAAACCGAAGCACGTCTCACAGATATTGAGTCCAAGATAGAAAACATGGCCGACCAAATGAAACAATTAATGGAGCTAATCAAGGGGAAAGCAACTCAAGTCCCCATGAAAGAGCCAAGATCCCACTTATCCTTCGGGATTCACCCCACAACAGATCTCAGTTCAGGAAAATCTGTTTCAGGAATCAGGTCCATCCACTAGCATTCACCTGAAACAAAATACTGCCTTTGAAGAGAAGAAGACACTATCAAAGGAAGAAGGAGAATCTTAAAAGCTCGAGACAATAGAGAATAGGCTTCGAGCCATTGAAGGTGGCACTGTATTTGGATTTCTCTCGGTAGATGATCTCTGCTTGGTGCCAGATGTTGTGATTCCCTCGGACTTCAAAGTACCAGAATTTGTGAAATACGATGGGACAAGTTGCCTTGTCACTCATATAACACTTTTCCTATGAAAACTTCAACCACTCATAAAAGACGAGAAAGTGTGGATAACACTTTTTCAAGAAAGTCTAACAAAGTCAGCACTACAATGGTACTTAAGTCAAGGTCCGAGAAACATCAAACACATGGATTGACCTCACTCAGGCTTTCTTCAACAATTACAAACATGTCATGGACCTGGCCCCGGATTGCCAAACTCTCCAGAATATGGAGAAGAAAAAGCAAGAAACCTTTAAGGAATATGCTTAAAGGTGGAGGGACTTAGCTGCACAAGTTCAGCTGCCCATGATGGAGAGAGAAATGGTTACTTTATTTGTCCAAACACTAAAGTACCCATACTACGACAAACTTATTGGCAATTCGGCAACTAATTTCTCAGACATTGTCATGTCTAGAGAAAGAATTGACAATGGGATTAGGACCAGGAAGACCACCAAATCCTTTAATGATGCCATGAAGAGAGGAGGACCATTCAGAAGAAAGGATGAAGAAGTACAACAAATAGGACGCGGAAGAGGGATTCCCCTCGTGGGTACTATGGCTACTAGGCCTCGCCTATCCTATCCTATCGATAGGCCCAACAATTATCCTCCCAACAGGCCTAATCAATTATGGCCACCTGTTCCAACCCCTCCAGTACCCACCCAAAGACCAAGAGAAGTTTTTGCGCCAATTCCTATGACTTACACTGAGTTATATCCAAAGCTCGTTGAAAGTCAACTTATCCGTCCAATTCCTACAAGGCCACTGCAACCCCCATATCCAAGGTGGTATGACCCCAACATAACTTGCCCATATCATGATGGCGTTGCGAGCCATGGCCTGGAAAATTGCCTAGCATTGAAACGCATAGTCCAACAATTAATCGAGTCAAAGTGGTTGGACTTTTCCGATGAACCGAATGTCACTCACAACCCATTGCCGCCTCATCAAGCTAAACCAGTCAATATGATAGAGGAACACCAACTGATAAAGAAGTCAGTCAATGACATTACAACCCCTCTTAAGCATGTATACTCATGCCTTGTGAAAGAAGGGGTCATCATTGGAAAGCCTTCTCTTGGACACAGAGAAATCAAAGGTGAAGAATGGCGTGATTTTCATGACAGTAAAAGTCATTCTATTCAGGAACGCTCAGAATTCCGTGAAAATCTACAAAGACTCATAGACTCATCCCAACTCATCATTTTAATGTCAGATAAAGATGTTGATGTAAATGTAATCATTAAAGAGCGGGAAGTCAATGCTATGCCAAGACCACTAGTCATACCAATTTCAAAACCTACTGTCAAGCCTTTAAGAATTCAAGTCCCGACTCCATTCCCCTACAAATCAAATAAAGCTGTTCCATGGAGGTATGATTACAGTTCCAACATTACATCAACTCCGTTAGAGGTTGGGAGCATGCCTAGAAGTGGTCGATGTTATTCTCTGGAGCAAATGAACAAGCTCCAACAAAATAAGAATATCACAGATCCAACAAACGGGCCTATTGGCACAAATACATCGAAAGAGCAAGGGCTGCCTTGAGCGGTAACAGATGAACAAGCTAGCGAGTTTCTTAAACCCATAAAGCAAAGTGAGTATAGCATCGTGGAGTAATTAAATTGCCTGCCAGCAAAGATTTCCATGCTCTCACTACTCTTAAGTTCTGACGCTCATTGAGAAACTCTCCTTAAAGTCTTGAATAAGGCCTATGTTGAGCAAGATATTTCTGTGAATAATTTTGACCACCTAGTCAACAACATCACGGCACAGAATCCCATCACATTCACTAATGATTAGATACCACCAGAAGGAATAGGTCACTCTAAGGCTCTACATATTTCGATTAAGTACAAAGATCAACTTATGGCTATAGTTCTTATCGACAATGGATCAGCTCTAAATGTAATGCCACTTGAGACCTTACACAAGCTTGGTATAGACCCATCATACCTCAACAACAGTCATATCATCATTCGAGCGTTTGATGGACGAAGAGAGATGTTGTCGGAGAAATAGAGCTACCGATGGGCATTGGCCCCTGTGTCTTCAACATCACATTCCAAGTTATGAACATTAACCGATCCTATACTTGTCTGTTGGGAAGACCATGGATCCATATGGCCGGGGTAATTCCCTCTTCATTACACCAAAAAATGAAATTCATCATCGAAGGAAAATTAATCACAGTCTTTGCTAAAGAAGACATTTTGCTATCTAGACCTGCGGATGCTCAATATGTCGAGGTCAATGAAGATGTACGTGATTGCTCTTTTAGGTTTTTTGAAATTGTTAATGCTACCTATGTTGGTGAATATGGAGAAGAACCCGTGCCTACCATCTCCAAAACAAGTCGCATGGTTGCCAAACCTGTGAGGAAAGGAGGATACTCATCGGGGTTAGGTCTTGGACAAGACTTGCAAGGGATCCCAGAGCCATTGAAAATCTCTGCAAATGAACGGAAATACGGCCTAGGTTTTACACCGACAAGGCAAGATAAAATGAAGACGATGGCTGAAAAGAAAGAATAGAGGATTGCATGACTAAAAGGGCATCCTCTAGAGGAAAGAAATCTGGATCTCCCTGACATTACTGAAACATTCGTAAGTGGTGGCTTGATTCCAAAAAATGACAAGAAAAGCGCATTGACCATCAACATCAACAAGTCTTTTGAAAGTCTTTCGATTCAGGCAATAATCAGTGATTCACCTGAAAATGAGGAGCTCATTTAACCCTATAGCCCACGGGATGTGCTGAATAATTGGAAGGCGATAGAACTGCCTGTTGTAATCGAGAGGCTTTCAAAGTAATTTAATAGTAAAACCTCCTAAAGAAAGGTTCAATCAATAGGGTGTAGTCTTTGATTAAGTGAACCTTTTAGTTATTGATTTTCATTCCAATAAAGTTGTTATTTATGCACACTATAAGTAAAGTACTAGTTTGCATCCATCTCATTCTCACCATTTTCTCTTCTTTCTTTTCTCTCTGGCTAATGCAGACCTGAAACTCTCTTTGATGACAATGAAAGAATGAACTTTCATAATCTTGTAAACACTGCTGACTCGGATGACGAGGATATTCAGATATCTCCTGAGTTATTAAAAATGATCGAGCAAGATGAAGAAGGAAGAGCAACAAGTCAGGAACCGACTGAGACATTCAACTTGGGGGACAATCAAGATGTAAAAGAAGTCAAGATTGGCACTCTATTTCCCCCTGAAAAGAAAGAAGAACTAATCCACTTATTGAGGGAATATGTGGACGTATTTGCTTGGTCAAATCAAGATATGCCCGGCTTAAGCTCAGACATAGTGCTACACAAAATACCATTGAAGCCTAGGGTAAAGCCCGTCAGACAGAAGTTGCGAAGATTAAAACCGGATCTGATCTTGAGAGTAAAAGATGAGATTCGAAAGCTATGGGACGCAGGATTCCTTGGAGTCGCTGAATATACAGAATAGGTCATCAACATAGTTCTAGTTAAAAAGAAAGAGAGTGGGAAACTAAGAGTTTGTCAGGACTATCGACCCTTGAACGAGGCCAGCCGTAAAGATAATTTCCCACTTCCTCACATTGATACGCTGGTGGATAATACCGCGGGAAACTCCTACTTTTCCTTTATGGATGGCTTTTCTGGATACAATCAAATCAAACTCGATCCAGATGATATGATAAAAACTGCTTTTATTACCCTTTGGGGTACCTTCTACTATAAGATGATGCCTTTTGGGTTAAAGAATGCTGGTGCTACATATCAAAGAGCCATGGTTGCCTTATTCCATGACATGATGCATAAAGAAATTGAAGTATATGTTGATGACATGATCGCCAAGACTTTCACCGCTGGGGGGCATCTAAAAGTGCTAAGAAAACTATTCGATAGACTTCGCAAGTATCAACTAAAACTGAATCCTACCAAATGTACTTTTGGAGCCTCTTCAGGAAAGTTATTGGGCTTCATGGTAAGCAAAGATGGGATTCGAGTTGACCCAAGTAAAGTCAGGGCGATATAAGAAATGCAACCCCCCAAGACTCCAAAACAAGTAAGAAGTTTTCTGGGCAGAATCAACTTCATAGCAAGGTTCATATCACAATTGACGTCCAAGTGTGAACCTCTTTTCAAATCACTAAAGAAGAACAATCCGATCGAGTGGAATAATGAATGCCAAGAGGCATTTGAGAAAATCAAGCAATACCTATCAAATCCACCAGTCTTGGTACCACCTCGATCTGAAGAACCGTTGATTCTATACTTATCAATACAGGATTCTTCATTAGGATCTGTATTGGGTCAACGCGACGAGACAGGCAAGAAAGAGCATGCAATTTACTACTTGAGCAAGAAGCTTACCACATATGAAGCAAAATACTCAGTAGTAGAAAAGTCTTGTTGTGCCCTTGCATGGGTAGCAAACCGACTACGTCACTACATGCTCAACAATACCACATTGTTGATCTCCAAGATTGATCCCATCAAGTACATCTTTGAGAAACCCGCTTTATCAGGAAGGATCGCAAAATGGCAAATGTTGTTGTCTGAATACGACATACATTATGTCACCCAGAAGGCTGTAAAAGGGAGTGCAATTGCTAAATATCTGGCTGATAGAGCATTGGATGATTATGAGCCAATGAGAATGGACTTTCCTGATGGAGATATAATAACGATAGAACAGGAAGTCTCTGAAGATAATGAAACATGGAAAATGGCATTCGATGGAGCATCTAATGCTTTGGGACAAGGGATTGAAGCTATACTTATTGCTCCAAGTGGAGATCAGTACCCTTTTACAGTGAAAGTCACATTTCCTTGTACCAACAATATAGTGGAATATGAGGCATGTGCTATGGGACTCCAAATGGCACTGGGATTGAAGGTACGAAATCTCCGAGTGTATGGGGATTCCGCATTGGTCATATATCAAATAAATGGAGAATGGAAAATGAGGGATTCAAAACTGATCCCTTACCAAAAGCTCATACTAGACTTGGCAAGAAAATTTAACAGTATAAGCTTCCATTATCTTCCAAGGGAAGATAATCAAATTCCAGACGCCTTAGCTACTTTAGCTGCCATGTACAAGATAAGCGACCCTGAGCATACTCCGATTTTTGAAATGAAAATACTAGATTCCCTAGCTTATTGCATGAGCGTGGAGGAGGAATTGGATGGGAAACCTTGGTATCACGATATCAAGAAATACCTCCAAGAACGAGTATATCCACCAGAAGCATCAGAAAATGACAAGAGATTTCTACAAAGATTGTCAATGGGTTTTCTTTTAAACCTAGACATACTTTATAAGAAAACCCCAGACTCGATGCTACTTCGTTGTGTAGATGCTCATGAAACATGAAAGATCATGGAAGAAGTTCATGCTGGAATGTGTGGAGCACACACTAGTAGTCATACCATGGCAAGACAAATAATGAGGACGGGTTACTATTGGCTCACATTAGAAAGTGATTGCATCAATCACGTGAGAAAATTTCATAAGTGCCAAATATATGCCAATAAGATCCAGGCTCCACCTGTTCCTCTTAATGTAACAACAATACCATGGCCTTTTGCTATGTGGGGAATTGATGTCATTGGAGCAATTAACCCCAAAGCTTCTAATGGTCACAAATTCATTCTAGTGGCAATAGACTACTTCACCAAATGGGTAGAAGTTGTGTCTTATGCAAATATAACTCAAAAGGTAGTATGCCGGTTCATTAAGAAATAGATCATTTGTCGTTATGGATTGCCAGAATGTATCATCTCAGACAATGCCACGAACTTGAATAATGCGATGATGCAGACTTTGTGCCGACAGTTCAAGATCAAGCATCTCAATTCAACACCTTATCGACTGATGATGAATGGTGCAGTAGAAGCAGCCAATAAAAATATCAAGAGAATTATTGAAAAAATGACTGTCACTTACAAGGACTGGCATGAGATGTTACCTTTCGCACTATATGCTTACAGAACTTCTACCCGCACTTCTACTGGAGCAACACCTTTTTCTCTGGTATATGGTATGGAGGCCGTACTGCTCATTGAAGTTAAGATTCCTTCAATAAGGGTACTAATGGACACCCAATTGAAAGAAGCAGAATGGGTCAGAGCTAGATATGAGCAATTAAACTTAATTGATGAAAGGAGAATGATTGCCCTCTGTCATGGGCAACTTTATCAAAGGAGGATGATCCGTGCTTACAATAAAAAGGTTCGCCCATGACAATTTCATGAAGGTGACATAGTGCTCAAGAAAATTCTACCCATTCAGCATGATTCTAGAGGAAAATGGACACCAAACTATGATGGACCATATGTGGTGAAAAAAGCCCTTTCAGGAGGGGCTTTAATTCTAACAGAAATGGATGGACTATAGCTACCAAAACCAATAAACTCAGATTCAGTGAAGAAATACTTTGCATAATGATGAATTTTTCGGTCAGAAGGGAAGAAGTGGATACAGGGTTGCCAGAGCTCATTTGATCAAAGTTGTCAAAAAAAGCGTCCTTCCCTCAGACCTTCATTGTTCTTCATCTATACTTGAGACTTTTATATTCCCTTATTCATAAATGAAAAGGACATTCTCTCTAACTCTTCTTTTTCGAATCCACATTCAACTCTTATATTCTTACCCATAAAATGAAAAGCCAATTTTCTCTAGCTCTTTTTCTTCAAATCTCACATTCTTGTTGCCCTCTAGTGTGCAATAAATTGTGACTTTGTAGGAAGGATAGTAATAATTAAAACTTAGAAAAAGCAAAGACCTTATATTACTTTGATAAGCTTTATGAATTAAAACAGGTAAGATCGGGGTCCTGCTTTGCGAATGGCACAAAACATTGGCTAACAGGTAAAAAGGAGTAACAAATCTTCTGCAGATGGCCTTGATGGTTGCCTGGACGATTGCTTCAAAAGTCTTACAATTGAAAATAAGAACATGATTATATCAACAAGAAGGAAGCATACTCATGAATGTTTCAACAGAGATGACTATCCAAAAGAAGCATAAAAGTATGACACGGGAAAACGTTAAGGAAGTTGAAACCAAAATTCAGGAACAAATTAAGAAAAACTTATTTGAATGGGCTTTCAAAAAAAAACAAAACTGAGCTTTTGAGGCAATGGACAAGAGTTGGGAAGCATAAAGATATTCAATGGTAGTTCAAGAAGGCAATCACAAAGAGGATCCAGTAAAGCAAAGACATGAAGAACTAGATCCATACAAAAAAAATACAACAAGAAAAACAATAAAAGAAAAGAGAAAGGGAGAGAGTCATCAGTTACGCATGCTCTACGTTCATGCATTTCACATTATGCATGCATGGCTTTTACATAACAAGGATCAAATGGAAAGCATATCTGCGGCACGATTACAGTAGTATAAGCTGGGACTTTAACATCATCAGCTCATTCTAGTCTATCACTGGATGCACAGCTATTATGTTGGACCAAGCCGTGTCAAGAACTCAACATTATGGTCAAGGATAAGGTAGATAATTTGTCAAAATCCTAGCAATCAATTCGATAATCGAGGCTACACTCATAAGGACAGGATTGACGTCAACTCAGTAGAATTTCAAAGATAAGAGATAGCCATGGTCATGGATAAGGTATACGTCAAGAAATATTGTCGTTGACAACTTGTCAAAAGCTGGCAATGGATTCGATAATCGAGGCTACACCCGTAAGGACAGGATCAATGGAATATCAAAGATAACAGATATCTATGACGTCAAAATATTGTCAAAAAAAAATAGGACCCATCTTTCCGGTTAAGTGGCGGATATGGCACTCCGTGACTCTCAAGTCGGTTGTCTCAGTTGCCCATAATAACTAATTCCTTCCTCCCTTCTTTCTTTTATTTCCTTCTAGAAAATGGATCCTACTCTTTCTGCCTTACGAAAATACTTTCCTTCTCTCCCAATGAACATTCTTAAAAAGATCTACCTAGTTCACTGTAAACGATTAAGAGTTTTGATGCACAAAGGAATCCCTGAAGATGTTCGGTGGTTAATTGAAGATAAGGTTCGTATGGCAGGTGAAGTCCTAGATGCATCTGTGTCTCACATGCCCGGCATAAGCAAAAGCTATTATGCCAAAAAGCGAAGAGCAAAGAGGCTAGGCGTCTGTCATAAATGTGGACGATGGACTTGTAATACTAAATGTCGTTCTTTAGGAATGATCTCCAAAAATCGAGAAGATAAAATACGATTAATCAAGAATGGCCTGAGTAAGGATTCGTTGGATGATATCCGATTGACTCCTGAGACACATTCTTGTGGATCAGTGCAACATGAACTTCTTGGTTTATGGAGTATTTTTCATGAAGAACGAGAGCGTTATATATAGTCCCGGGAATCTGACTTTAAAAGACCCTGTTTGCCAGTTTGTAAGAAAACTAGATGGGAAGCAAATCCCCGACTCATAGAAGGTGTTGAAGCCGTTACTGGACATAAAACCGGTAGAGGATGTGTGCCACAGTCACAATTATTGTACATATAAGCTGTCATTTTGGAAAATTTACCTTTTCTTTTGACAATCATGTACTTGCTTCTGTAAGCGTAATAAACACGTTATTCCTTTCATCGCTATAAAGGCGTGTTCTCTTTCTGGTTAAGTGGCGGATACGGTACTTCGTGACTCTCAAGTTGGTTGTCTCAGTTGCCCATAATAACTAATTCCTCCCTCCCTTCTTTCTTTTATTTCCTTCTAGAAAATGGATCATACTTTCTCTGCCCTGCGAAAGTACTTCCTTCCCTCCCAATAAATATTCTTAAAAAGATCTACCAAGCTAGATGTGAAAGAATCAGAGTATTTATGCACAAAGGCATTCCTGATAATGTGCGATGGTTAATTGAAGCTAAGGTTCGTTCGGCTGGTGAAGTTTCAAGTGCATTCATGCCCCGTATGCCCGACTTAGGTAAAAGAGCTTATGCCAAAAAGCGAAGAGCGAAGACGCTAGACATCTGTCATAAATGTGGATGATGGAATTGCGATACTAAATGTCGTTCTTCAGGGATCACCAGAAATCGTGAAGATAGAAGAAAATTCATTAAGAATGGCCTGCGTAAGGAATCTTTAGATGATATCCTATTGACTATTGAAACGCATTCTTGTGGAATAGTGCAATGGGAAATTATCAGTTTATGGATGGCTTTCCAAAAAGAACGAGATCATTACAGTCTTGGGAATCTGACTTTAAACGACCCTGTTTGCCAGTTTGTAAGAAAACTATAGGGGAAGCAAATCCCTGATTCATAAAAGGCATTGAAGCCGTTACTAGACATAAAACCAGTGGAAGACGTGAACCAAAGTCACGAATACTGTACATTTTAGCTGTCATTTTGGAAATTTTCCTTCTCTTCTGACAGTAATGTACCTACTTCTGACGTGAGTCATAGTCATAGCTACTGTATATGCTAGCTGTCACTTTTGAAAATCTTCCTTCTCTTCTGACAATAATGTACCTACTCTTGCAGATGTGATTATTGCATTATCCTTTTACCTCTATAAATACATACTCTTTTCTTCATTTCTCAGAAGGTTAAGAATAGGAATGGAGAAAACCTCAACTCGTAAATCCTGAAGTATTTGTGTATTTTATGGGGCTTTTCCCGGAAAAGATGAAGAGTATTTAAAAGCAGCCAACCATTTGGGTAGAGTATTAGCTGAGCGAAAAATATATTTAGTCTATGGAGGAGGCAGTGTCTGATTAATGGGAGGTGTAGCATCAGCAGCATCTCTAGGAGCAAGCCAAGTTCTGGGCATTATCCCTGGACCTTTGAAACTTATTTCTGGGGGCATGATTAGAGAAGAAGTAGTGGTTAAAAATTTGCAAGAGCGTGTGTTACAAATGCTTTTTAATGCTGACGCTTTTATTGCTCTACCAGGTGGTTTTGGCACATTGGGAGAAATCTTCCAAATTGCTTCCATGGCCCAACTTAATTTGCACAAGAAACCTATTGGGCTGTTGAATGTTAACAATTTCTTTACAGGTCTGATATCTTTTGTGGATTACTCTGTGCAGAAGAATTTTATATCAAGAGTGGCGCGACGAATCCTAATATCCGCAACAACTGCTGAAGAATTGCTAGATAAAATACAAGCTTTTATTCCTGAACCAGATCCAGCAATGATTCAGATAGACTGGAGATGACAGTCTTTCCCATCCAGTTCCATTCCATAATTGCCCTTTACCCGGCCTGTTGAAGCATTGTGGAAGAAGAAGCAATCCGATCTGTTCTTCTTGTCCTTTAGTTTTATTATCAGCATTTTTTTTTCGTGTTTCAGTTTTTCTTTTAGGGCAATTTTTTCTATCTTCTTCACCTTTTTAGGATAGTTTTGTTCATGCTAATATTAAAACCATAGGACAAAGTCTTTAGTTTGGAATGACTGAGTAAGGAGTAATTTTTTTTTTTTGCTCCTGAGGTGCATCCTATTAGGTCTACTAGTCATGACATTTTGGGGTAGCTAAGCTTCAACCTTATTTAGATGACATATCTCACAAGGGAATCTATATTTTCTGAAGAAAATATTAGATGAAACCTTTGATATTGATTCCAAACATCTGTTCCCTTACATAATTTGTCAGTTTTATTTATCATCATCAAGATTCACTCATTTCATGGAAGTTTAAATTTTTTGAACTCGCCTATTATGAAAATTCACACTTCCGAAGAAATCATTCCAACTTCAATTGCCTTCATACAAATTTTTCTTGACATACTCAAAAAGGAGAAAAGAGTTTTTCTCCTTCCTCAATCAATCAATCAATCAATTTTGCTTCAACGATAGGAGAGTTCCTATCACAGAGGTTCTAAGGAAATCTCCTTAACCTTAAACTCAACCAATCAATCAATCAATTTTGCTTCAACGATAGGAGAGTTCCTATCGCAGAGGTTCTAAGGAAATCTCCTTAACCTCAAACTCAACCAATCAATCAATCAATTTTTCTTCGACGATAGGAGAGTTCCTATCGCAGAGGTTCTAAGGAAAGCTCCTTAACCTCAAACTCAACCAATCAATCAATCAATTTTTCTTCAATGATAGGAGAGTTCATGTCGCAGAGGTTCTAAGGAAAGGTTCTTAACCTCAAACTCAATCAATCAATCAATCAATTTTTCTTCAACGATAGGAGAGTTCCTATCACAGAGGTTCTAAGGAAAGCTCCTTAACCTCAAACTCAATCAATCAATCAATCAATTTTTCTTCAACGATAGGAGAGTTCGTATCGCAGAGGTTCTAAGGAAAGTTCCTTAACCTCAAACTCAGTCAATCAGTCAATCAATTTTTCTTCAAAGATAGGAGAGTTCGTATCGCAGAGGTTCTAAGGCAAGCTCCTTAACCTCAAACTCAGTCAATCAGTCAATCAATTTTTCTTCAACGATAGAAAAGTTCCTATCGCAGAGGTTCTAAGGAAAGCTCCTTAACCTCAAACTCAGTCAATCAGTCAATCAATTTTTCTTCAACGATAGGAGAATTCTTATTGTAGAGGTTCTAAGGAAAGCTCCTTAACCTCAAACTCAATCAATCAGTCAATCAATTTTTCTTCAACGATAGGAGAGTTCCGATCGCAGAGGTTCTAAGGAAAGCTCCTTAACCTCAAACTCAATCAATCAATCAATTAATTTTTCTTCAACAATAGGAGAGTTCCTATCGTAGAGGTTCTAAGGAAGGCTCCTTAATCTTAAACTCAATCAAATTTTCACTTAGTCAATTTTTCTTTAACGATAGGAGAGTTCCTGTCGTAGAGGTTCTAAGAAAAGCTTCTTAACCTCAAACCCAGTCAATTTTTCTTCAACGATAGAAGAGTTCCTATCGTAGAGGTAATAAGGAAAGTTCATTAACCTCGAAAAGAAGGAGAAAAAGATTTCTCTCCTCAGGGTTTAGGCGGCGAAAAGGTTCTCAATACCTAGCTAAGTCGGACGAAATTTGGTAATGGCTTTGCATGGATCATGTCCCATGAAGCATGCAAAGGGGGGTAGCTATTGACACCCAATTTCGTCCGACCCTTAAAAAAAATTAAAATTTTTTTAAAAAGAGAAAAAAAATGAAAAAAATTAAATTAAATAGTTTATGGGGGCATTTTGTTTTATAGGGTTACTTAAAATTAATATATATATATATCTATATGTGTGTATAAAATATAAATGAAAACTTTTAAAAAAAAATTGAATTGACAAAAATAAGATGTTTGGGGTAAATCTGACAAAAATGAGAAGTGTGGGAAGAATTTGACGAAATCTGAGAATTTTAGGGAAATTTGGTAATTTTTCGCGTCATTTTTCAGCCAAACAAGTAGTTTTGGGCCAAATTGACAGAACCGACAAATTTTGGCCAATCAGTAATTTCGTGAAAACTCTGGGACCAGACCAGTAGTCAAAGAAACCTGAAGGACTAAAACTGTTATTTTTACCAAATTATGAGATAAGTCTGTTTTTAATTAAATTCCAAATTTTTTTAATCAATGGAAATCAATCCTCCTTCCCCTATAAATAGGGGTCCAAAGCTGCGAATAAAAAACAAAGATCAAGATTAGAGCTCCTAAAAAATAAAAAAGAAAACTGTGGAAATAGTCCCTGGCCTCTCCTCCTTCACTCAAAAAATCCTGAACTTTCCTCCTTTTACGTTTTCCTTCCCGTTTATCCCTTACCGTCTTCCCTTTTTCAGCTTCGTCTCCTCATCGCCGTCACTTTCTTGCAGTCGTTCCTCCCGTCGCCGTCCGTCTGCCGTTTCCGTGTCCGTCACCATCTTCCTGTCTTCTCCCTTCCGTCGCCATGTCGTGCTGGTAGACCGCCATCGTCGTCGCCCCCTACGCGCCGCCGCCCGTCTCCTTGACTCCCAGCCTACGCCGTACCGCCAACCCATCGGCTTCTTTCTTTTTTCCCGTCGCAACATCCGCCGTCAATCGCCTGCCGTCGCTCAGCCGTCTTCCACGTCGCCGGTCACCATACCCACCTTCCTTGGAGTCACCCTAGCTGCCGCTGCCGAGTTGTGCCGCCGTCGCCAAAGAAGAAAAATTAGAGACGAAGGAAATCGTGACCCCACCCGGATCCGACCCAGTCAACATGTTTTTGGTATAACTCTTCTTTACTACTTCTGATTTTATATTCTGTTCATAAAAGTCGCGAACTTTCTTGTTCTTGCAGATAAGCCACTAACAGCTAACGTTTGGTGTTTATTTTTTATTTCTTTTTTTATTTCTTGTTATTTTTTTTATATGGAAAGTTATACCTCCAACTTTTATGTGGATGACAAAAAGCCCCACTTTTCTTTATTTATTTACTTTTCCGCAATTATTTACTTTACGCACTTTTATTTTTTTTATGGAAGGTTATACCTCCTACTTTTATGTGGGTAGCAAAAGCCCCACTTTTCTTTATTTATTTACTTTTCCGCAATTATTTACTTTATGCACTTTTTATTTTTTTTTATGGAAGGTTATACCTCCTACTTTTACGTGGATGACAAAAATTTTCACTTTTCTTTATTTATTTACTTTTTTCGTAATTATTTAGTTTATGCACTTTTATTTTCTTTTTTCATGGAAGGTTATACCTCCTACTTTTATGTGGGTGGCAAAAAGGCCCACTTTTCTTTATTTATTTACTTTTTTGCAATTATGTACTTTATGCACTTTTATTTTTTTATGGAAGGTTATACCTCCTACTTTTATGTAGATGGCAAAAGGCCCAACTTTTTTTTTATTTATTTATTTTTCCACAATTTATTTTTCTTTATGTGAATGATTAACCTTGTTTTACTTATTTGCCATTTTTTATGGTTAGTCAAAAGTCCATCTTATCTATTTTTTTTATTACAACCAAGCCCCTGTCCTTTATTTTTTTTCATTTTAAACATTAATTGGAATATGAAGACTTATCTTTGTTATTTATTTTAAAGAACAAAATTTAACCTTTTGTTCTTTTATTAAACAAATAAAAAAATCGTAACTAAATGATTCCACAAAAATCATTTTTTTTAAAAACTTATATTTTTAGATTAATGGATTAGATAAATTACTTTTAAAAAAATCTTTCATCAAACCAAAAAATAACTATATTTCGGCAAGAATTTATAAAAATTAAATTAAATTAATAATCAATTAAATAGTTAACAATAAACTTAAAAATTAAAATTTTTATTAAATTTGATATCCGGGTGATCCGATAGGATTCATGGTTTGGAAAATATCAAATTTTTTTTTAATGAATAAAAATTAAATACCAAGATAAAAATCCATATTCGGATAATTCGACAGAATTTATGATATGGATTAAATAATTAATTAAAAGATACAACAAAAGTTAAACTAAAAATTTCATAGAATTCCGTATCCGGGTGATTCGATAGAATTCATGGTTCGGAAATATCAAAATTTATTATAAAAAAATTATACAAATTAGTTACCAAAATTTTAGAAATCCGTATTAATCTAAAAATTTACATTTGGATGATTCAGTTAAAATTTCTGGTTTGAAAATTAACTGAAATTTTTCAAAAGCAAGCAAAACAAAAATTAAAATCAACTAAGGTACTAATTTTGAGCGTTAAAATAGAGTTATTTTAACGTAACCGTACTCCCGAACCCCCGAACTCTCGCAAACCATTTTTATTTGTCCAATCGACCTAGGTGAAACCGATTGGTGGCGACTCCCCAAAAACCCCCACGTTGTCACAATACTCTTCTTCACCAATTATAGGGATGGTATCCATAAGTCTAAGGTGCAAACTCTTAGCACTAGATGCCAACCCTCCTATGCAAGTCACTCTAGCTCCCTGAGCATCAGTAATGTCGACTGAGTGATTCGCATAGTCAATTTGTGCCTTATGTTTACTTAGCCAATCCATTCCCAACACTAGGTCATAAGACCTCAATTTTATCACCCACAATTCACAACAAAAATCATGGTCGCCTAACTGCAAGGGATACCTAGTAACCACTTCATTGCTTAAAATAAAACCCCTCCCCACAGTCCTGATGAGTCTCAACTCACCCGAGATTTCTCACTGCAATTTAAACTTATCTAGCAAGGCAGAAGATATCACTGAAAGAGTAGCTCCTGTATCAAAAAGCACTCTAACGCTACCATTCTGAAAAGTAAAATTACCTCAAACGGCGGCTGGTTCTCTGGTCACCTGACTCGTCTGGGGTGAAAACTCTCGGCTCAACTACTGCTGCGGCTGCACCAGGCCGATTCCTTATGGCAAAAGGTACAGGGGGTAAATTCCGGGGCGAACCTATCATCGGTCGAGCCCTTGGGCATTGCCTCGCCCAATGTTCCCTCTGACCACAGATATTGCAAACATCTATTCCCACAGTACATGGTCTTCCACCATGAAACCGTCTGCACCTAGGACATAAACCTGTCTTCCTTTTCTTGGATGGATCTTGCTTTCCACCATTGGTCACTTCCCAGCACTCTTTCCTAGGTTGGCTGGTCCAGCCTCCACCTTTTTGCTAGATGTTCTGGAATCCTCAAATTCCTTTTCTAAGGTTAATGCCTTCTGAACCACCTCGCGATAGCTCTTGATATCAACTGTTGCCATATACCTCCTGAGTACAGGTTTCAACCCTTGGAAGAACTTATTAGCTTTCAATTCATCATTGACCATCATGTACGGAGCATACCAAATAAGTGAATTGTACCATTCCTCGTACTCCTGCACAGACATCTCTCCCTATGTCAGATTCTCAAACTGAATCCTCCTCTGATCCTGTGCAGCTTCACTGATATACTCCTGTCTGAACTTTTTCTCGAAGTCTTACCACTTGAGCACCTTCTTCTTGTGCTCTGGGTGAGTACCATTACTTTCCCTCAACAACTCCATCACATCATCCCACCATAGACTAGCCCTTCCTCTCAGAAAGAAAGGTACTAGAATCATCTTTTGCTTTGACTCATAACCACCACAAGTAAAAAGTCTATTCATCTTGGACAACCAATCCTCTACTCTGTCGGGATCACCTGTCCCATCAAAGCTCGGTGGATCAACAGTCTTAAATTTCTCCAACAATCTCATCTGATGTGGAGTGTCTCCCCTCCTTGGAGCCTCCATTACCTTTGGTTCTTCTTCCTCCTCATGAACATGATTTCTATGTTCATGAGCCCTAGGCACTTACTGTTGCTCAGCATGCCTTTCCTAATACTGTTGTGGGTTATTCTCCTCCTGGACAACACCTTTGTCCTCATAATCTCTGAACATCTCAATCACAAGGGTGTTCATACCCTGTGCCACTCGGGCCATAGTCTGTGTCAACCCCTGAAATACCCTGGATATCTCACCCAGTCTGGCCACAATTGGGTCACTAGAACCTTCACCAGGTTCCCTATTTCCCCTTGAAGCTCCTGACCTAGTGTTAACCACAGCAACCTGCAACCACAGCCAGACAACATTCCCCAGATGTTGGTCAGTACTAACTTCCTAGCACTTGGACTTTCCAAACTAGATATCAGTCTTAGTGTTGTAAAACTAAGGGTTTATCAATTTGTAACCCTTAACTACCTGTAAGCGCACGGAGTTGTAGTGTACCCAAAGGTGAATAGGGGTATCATCCCAGGGGAATTTGGTGACTTTTCCTAGATTCAAAATTCAAATTACTCAAGTTACTTAATTGAAAATGAGAAAGAAGTGAATCTAGAGAAGATGATTGGTCCTAATGAGGTACTTGAAGGAATTAACTAAATGAGTTTCCTAGGTGCTAAATGAAACTTGTCAAATGAACTTAGAAATTTGGCAACTATCTCCCTAGGACTCCACTCCTACCCTTTGCTACCCAAGTAACTTTGTCCTCAAGATTAGTTTCCCTTGTGTGGTAATGATGGATCTAACTTCAAAGACTCCTTTCTCAAGATGAATCCTTGCTCACCCTAAATTAACTTGGACCTTACTCAAGCTCCAATTTAACCTAGAGTGGTAGAGGTTTAAACCTCTTTTTGATACCTAATAACCACCTAGATTACCTCTAATCTAGGTTGCCACTATGCCCCCTCCACTTATCTTCACTCAACTATTAAATCCTCTTTTAAGGATTAAGTGAACTAGCACATTGTGTATGGTGGCCTACCATCATTCAACATTAAGCACAATGAAAAAGGCAACACAAAGAGAATCTCATCCATAATCACAAAAAAAATTCATTAAGTAGCAAAAAAGGAAATGTCATCCTAGAGAGGTAAATCAAACTACTCACAACCCATAATAAGTATTAACATCAAACCCATGACAAAATTATCCACGAAAATCCAACAAATCAAAGAGAGAAAAAAGGAAACCCAAGAACCCTTAGAAGACTAAGCTCCCAGGAGTGATCGCCCCATCTTCAAGCTCCCAAAATGCTTCTTTGATGGTAAAAAATCTTCAAGAGTGATGAGAGATGAAAATAAGCCAAAGGGGTCATGTGGGCTCTTCCTTCCTCCTTCTATTTATACTCCTTCCCTTTTTCTGCCTTGCTACCTCTTCCTAAAACCTAAAGGGATAGGAATCCCTCTTCAAGGCCAGCTCACCAGGTGAGAAGAGTGGGGGACCATAAAAAAATGTGAGATTTCAGTGAAACAGAGTGACATTGGCGACGCGTCGCCAATCTGGGTTCAAATTCTGGCAACGTGTCGCCAGGATGGAAAAAGTTCACAGAACATTGATATCGTTGGCGACGCATCGCCAATCTGACGCGATTTCTGGCGACGTGTTGCCAACCTTGAGTTTTTGCTTTGAACGCTTCTTTCATCCAAACTCCATCTTGCTCGAGTCTGCGTCTAATGCCCGGTCCGCAACACAGTCCCAACCTGTAGTAAGCCAAAGAAAACATAAAAAACTAAGCCAAAAAGAGAAGAGTTACAAGAAATTGTCGGTCAAAGTTGTCAAAAAGTCAACACTTTGACCGTGAATTTATGCACTTAACACTTAGCCTCCAATATCTATGAAATAAGTACTAAGCTCTGATACCAAAAACTAACACGACCGCCCGTGTCCCTGCCCAGGAAGCCTTGTGAGAGCTGGTCTCACGGTGGATTGCAATTGGCTAGTTGTGTATGTGTGCGGATTAAATCCCATGATACTAGTTGATTATCCTAGAATATGCAATATGCATGCTCTTCATGCTTTGACTTGGTTTATTAAAACCATAAAACATTAACTCGGCTGAGTAATCTCTATGGAAAATAAATACAAATAGCCAAAGTATATAAAATCAACATTTGTGTGAGTTTAGTACACATAACAACTCGTGAGAACATTCATACATAAAGTAGACTAATGCCCTCACCCAAGAGCAATCCTAGAGTCGAGGACTCCTTATAACATAGACTATGGAGGCAACTAAAAGTACTATATAAATACAAGCCTCTACTGAGATCTCTTTGACATAACTCCCACCCTCGATACACGTCCCAGTGGCGAGTCTCAAAAGTCCTTTGCCAAGTGCTACTAGGCTCTGCAGCCAAAGGAAGATACTAGTTAGTACTGTTACTTGACCAACAAGCCAACTAAATACACCATGTAGACTAGAATCACAAGGATTCTTAAATGCCGTACCTGTACACACAAAAGAGCAATACCGTGATAATCCTCAACGATTACCCGGTCTAGCAACTTTAGTCTCTGCATAACATAACTAGGGAGTGAGAATTTGACAATTCTCAGTAAGGGGTCTTCAGTGTACCTACAAGAAAATTACTAGGACTGGACATATGATGAACATATGTAAACTTGCTACGAGCTCACACAGCATAAGGGTCTGATATATGCACATATAACTAGGCCATAAAGACCTCTCCTCAAACTAATCCTCCTCACGGTGCATCACTCCGTGCCTAGCGAGTTCTGATCACTAACCCGCTCCTAGCAAGCCGAAGCTTACTGGATGCAATCATGTAGCCTTCCCATAGTCATTATGCAGGGGAATTATGGTGGAACTTTGTAGACTAGGTCACAAGACCTCATTTGTTGTAGACTAGATGAACAAGGTTTCGACTCGCGACCTCGTGGCTATGGCACGGCTAGGCCGACAAGGGTTCTAAACCTCTCACCTGAGCTAGTGGTAGCTAAGTATGCTCATTTGCAACATAGTTTCCTTGCTTGTTGCACAAGCAACCTCAAAACTCTACAAAACTCAAGGAAACTCTTATATTTTGTGGGACTTTTGGAAGTCTCGGAGTACCCCCATAATCCTTAGACCCCTAGGTACGCTAAGAACCCCCTTAGGTCTCACTTGGATCAAGCTAGCAAAATATGAAAATTTTGGCATTTTTTTCTGTAGCGACGCATCGCCACAGTTGGTAATGTTGTATGAACTTACGCTGGATTGGCGACGCGTCGCTGGGGTCAACCTGTAATTGGCGACGCGTCACCAATCTGCAGAAATGCAGAAATTGGCGCATTTTGCTGCTATGAACTTTGGACGATTCCTACACATATCAAACATGCATGGAATGTCTCCAAATTTCATACACACATAGAACATGTTGCATAGAACTTAACCAACTATCACAAGCTAAGCTATGATGTCTTGTAACATCAATCAAATCCTCCCAATTCCTCTAGTCCACCATAATTCAACCAACACCTTTAACTAATGCCATAGCTAAAACCACTCAAATTTTTCAAGCAAACTCAAGCTAATGGCATCAAATGAACTTGAAAACATATCTCCCTTACCTTAACTCAAAGTAACACACAAGAATCAATCTCCTTTTCATTCAACCAAGCTCACCAAAGTTCTACACAAGTTCCAATCCAAAAACAAAGCACTAATCATCAAAACTTCACTCTCTAACCAAAACCCAAGCTTCAAACTAACTAACAAACATGAATTCAATCAAGAACACATTCCTTACCTCGTTCAAAAATAGGGGATTTGGAAAAATGCCCTTCCAAGCTTCAAAATCATGTTTTTAAGCTTGAAATGCACTCTTCCAAGCTCATATACTTTGATAACCTCTTGTTTCTCCAAGAATTCCTTAATTCCAAGCTTAATTTGAGAGCAAAATGAGGGTGAGAAGGCTGGAAACAGGATTATGGCAGCCATAGTCCCATTTTCCCCTCTTAAACCGTCACTTAACCCCAAAGGCCTCAAAGTATCAAGCTTGTTACAATTAAGCCCCTATCTTTGTAACTTAGTCATTCTTGATAAAATTCTTGTTTATTCTTTAAGTTTGAGTTAAGGTTGAAAGTTACGTTATAAAAATTTATTTTAAAACACTCGAGTCTTGTCCCGACTATTCAGGATGTAAAATTACCATTTTGCCCCTGAAGTTTGTTTAGTGCTTTATCTTTCTCGGAACTTAGTGAACTTTGCTAAACTTTTCTATTCTTGCTATGTAAACTTGAATTAAGGTTCTAAACTTAATTTAGATCACCTTACCTTCCTCAATTTTGCTTCCCACTAGAAGGGTCGTAACAGTTTTCCTTCTTTGCTTCCATAGTGTGCATGAAATGTGAATATGTGTGTGATGGTTGGAGCAATATGCATGTGTTTACATAGTGCCCAAGAAGGCCACTTGGGTATGCACACTAAGGGTAATGTTTTGATGGCCTACAAAACATTAGTAATCCTGGGAGTCTAAATGCACAATTTTGGCACCATAATTGGACTAACCCAGAGTAGGTAACAACTTGGATCTCTTCCAAACATAGCCCTAGCTCCATGGATGTTTGAATAATATAGTAAATAGTCTAGGAGAGCAAGAGAACTCCTTACCTTGATGGGCATGCTAAAATTGGGGCTCAATCCTAGGTGCACTCAAGTCTTAGCACCAAATAGCTTCTAATTGCCCTTTCTTGCTTTCAATTGCTTCTAGCTTCAAGTTTGTAGGCATGATGGGTATGGGGGAGCTATGGAGGTGAAGGAGGTTGGTGTGGGTCAAATGTGGGAGAAGCAAAGAAGAAATTGGCTACTTTAAGAGGCTGGCTACTTTAAGAGGCTTAACTAAGCTTTAGTGCACTAAACACCCTTAATAGCCTTAACCATGCTTTATGTCATTTTCCTTGTTACAAAATCGTGGTTTCTTAGTCTTAATTTCTTGGACCACATTTGACCATCCTTATATTGCTTTGGCTGCCTTTTCATGAGTGGGATAACTCTAAAATCCTTCCAATTGACTTAAGTCATAAGCATAAACAACCAAAGGCTTACACTAGGACATTTATGTCCTTAAAGCCCTTTATGTTTTTCTTTGTCCACAATTATCTTCCATAAGTAATTTGGTCCTCTAATAGCACTCTCATACCGTTCATATACTTCCCACAACTCTCCAAAGCTCTTTCTTGAGAGTTTTGCAATTAAGTACCCAAATTTCCAAAACCTTACAAAAAAGTCCATAGGTTGCTCGACAAACAAGCAATCCTTAAGGCTTTTCTTGGGGTCCAAGTTACCAACTTAAAGTACTTTTAAGGAGGTGCTAATCATGCCTTTTACCCCCATACTTCAATGACTATGGTGAGAGTTACATAATATAATGGTTTTTGACCATTATACCAAACTTTGTAATTCTCCCAGTTTTGTAGTGTCGTAACAGCTAGGGAATCTGCTAAAGGCTCTAGTGATCCAGTTGTGGTAAGGTTGGATGAGATATCCAAAGTGCTTTAGGGAACACACAGACCTTGGTGCTAGGGCCACAAGGCATGACTACGTTAGTGAATGAGTTATTTCAAGACTAGGAGAATAGAGGGATTGCACAGGAAGTTGATGACAAAGGGAATGACCCACCCCAAGGTCATGAGAGGTATGCCGACCATCAACAAGTGTGTAGGGCTCATCAAAAGCAAAAGTGTGCTTATGAGCATGAAGAGGAGCAGGAAGTTATGGAAGCTCTAAGAAGGGTAGAAAATCTACATCAAATGAAATTACTTGAGAAATTCAATATGCTTGACCCACCAAGCTTTGATGGGTTAGGTGACCCAAATAAGGCAGAGGATTGGTTGAATAGGATGAATCGACTCTTTACTTGTGGAGGTTACGAGTCAGATCAGAGGATGGCCTTAGTACCTTTCTTTTTTAGTGGGAGGGCTAGCTTATGGTGGGATGATGTCCTAGAAATGAAAAAGGAAAGTAATGTAAATCGACCAGAGCATAAGAAAAAAGTGCTTAAGTGGCCAGACTTCGAGAGGAAGTTCCAACAAGAGTATATCAGCAAGGTGGCTCAAGAACAAGGGAGGATTCAGTTTGAAAATCTCACCCAAGGAGAGATGTCTGTAAGAGATTGTGAGTAGCGCTGCAATTTGCTTCATACATGGCTGAAAATTATGAGCTCAAGGCCAAGAAATTCCTCCAAGGCCTTCAACCTATGCTTTGGAGATATATGGTAGTGGTGGACATTCAGAGCTATCACCAAATGGCTCAAAAGGAATTAGCTCTTGAAAGGGAATTTAAAGACTTAAGTATTCAAAGCAAAAAGGAGGAGGATGGGCCATCCAACCTTGGATAAAGTTTTAAAAAACATCCAATGAAAGGAAAGGTGGCCAAGACTCAATGGTCAGCCAATAGGAAGAAAGGGGGCTTGTTCCCTAGGTGTAGGAGATTTCATGGCTCCATGCCATGTACTTTGGGAACTCACATTCACAACAACTATGGACAGAGTGGTCACTAGGTGAAGGATTGCCCACGGGCTTGACCTTTCCCAGGTTCACCTAGGAATCTGCCCCTTACACCCTTTGCCGTAGGCAATTGACTTAGTGTGGCCACAACAGTAGCTGAGCTAAGGGTTTTCACGTTGGTTAGTCAAGTGACCAGGGAGCCAGCCACCATTTGAGGTAACTTTACATTTTAGAATGGTAGTATTAGAGTACTATTTGGTACTAGCACTGCTCTTTTTGTGATTTCTACAGCCTTGGTAAATAGATTGAAATTATAGCATGATATCTTTGATGAGTTGAAACACATTATGACTATAGGGAAAATTTTTATTGCGACCAATGAGTTGGTTAGCAGGTATCCTTTATGGTTACACAACCATGACTTTGCTTGTGAATTATAGGTTATAGAATTAAGGTCGTATGACCTAGTGTTGGGAATGGATTGGCTAAGTAAGCATAAGGCGCAAATTGACCGTGCAAATCAGTCAGTCGACATTGCTGATGCTTAGGGAGCTAGAGTGACTTGCATAGGAGCGTTAGTAACTAGTGCTAGGAGTTTGCACCTTAGACTTATGGACTCCATCCCCATAGTCGATGAGGAAGTGTATTATAACTTGAATGAGGTGGCCACAGAGGATGAACTTAATGAAATTCCTATAGCCAATCAATTTTCTGAGGTATTCCTAGTGGATTTGCCTAGGTTACCACCCAAGTAGGACACCAAGTTTTCCATTCAACTTCAGCTAGAGCAGAACCAATTTCAATACCCTCTTATCGAATGTCAGCTCCTAAAATGGATGAGCTGAAGAAGCAATTGGAGGAACTATGAAAGAAAGGTTTTACAAGGCCTAGTGTGTCACCGTGGGGTGGCCCGATGTTGTTTGTAAAAAAGATGGATGAAACTTTGAAACTGTGCATTGACTATAGAAAGTTGAATGCTGTAATAATCAAGAATAAGTATCCACTTCCTAGGATGGATAGTCTATTTAATAAACTAAGGAGAGCAAAGGTGTTCTCTAGGATTGACCTTCAGTCTGGATACTTCTAGATCAGAGTTAAGGAGCAAGATATCCTAAAGACCACCTTGTGGACAAGATACGCGCACTACTAGTATACAATTATGCCATTTGGTGTGACCAATGCCCTGGCAGTGTTCATGCCAGCCATGAATAAGATCTTCAGACTATTCTTGGATCAGTTTGTTAAAGTCTTCATTGATGATATCTTGGTTTACTCACAGTCTGCATAGGACCATGAGGAGCACCTTAGGATAGTTTTCCAATTGCTAAAGGATAATCAATACTATGAAAAGTTTCCCAAGTATGAATTTTGGTCTAAGAGGGTACAGTTTTTGGGACACATCATTAGTTACCAAAGGTTGTCGGTTGATACTGAGAAGGTTGAGGCAGTAATCAAGTGGAAGAGGCTGACTACAGTTATAGAGACACATAGCTTCTTAGGCCTAGAAGGCTATTGTATGAGGTTCATAGATAAATTCTCTATGATAGCAACACCATTGATAGCCTTAAACAAGAAAGCTCAGAAGTTTGATTGGACACAGAAGTGTGAGGAGGCTTACTTGGAGTTGAAGAAGAGGTTGTCAAACGCACCAATACTCATTCTGCTAGACTCGACAAGGCTTTCATAGTGTACATAAATTCATCATGTTCTGGTCTGGGGTATGTATTAATGCAGGAAAATCAAGTGATTGCCTATGGCTAAAGGCAGTTGAGGTCTAACGAGTTGAACTACCCAATTCATGACCTCAAGCTAATGGCAGTAGTCTTCACTCTTAAACATTTGAGGCATTACTTGATGGGGAGATCATTTAGTATTTTCACTGACCATAAAAGTTTGAAATACTTGTTCACTCAAAAAGAGCTGAACATGAGGCAAAGTCGGTGAATTGAATACATAAAGGATTATGATTGCTCAATTGAATATTGTGTGGGGAAAGGAAATGCGGTGGTAGATGCTTTTAGTCAAAAGTACACAGGAGTGGTCTTATCCAAGGATCAGGTTACAAGTTCCTTAAGAAGAACATTGGGGGACTATTTCTCAAGCTTTGCATGAGTTTTCACAAGACCAAGAAAGTGCCTAGTCTACAGTTTCGAGATTGGGTCAGCCTGGCTGGCTAAGGTCAAGGAGGCTCAAAGTAAGGATCCATTATTGAAGAAAATTTCAGGAAAGGTGACGTTTGGTGCCATGAGGAAATAGTTTAGATATAGGTATGGGAGACTACACCATAAGGAACGACTCTATGTGCCAAATGTAGATGGACGTAGGCAGCAAGTCTTACAGGAGGCACATAGTAGTCAGCTAAGTATTCATCCTAGTGTTAGTAAGATGTACCATGACTTGATGACACTTTTTTGGTGGCCAGGACTAAACAGGGATGCAATTGGACACGTAGCTAAATGTTTGACATGCCAAATGGTTAAGGTGAAACATTAAAAACCGATAGGAACACTTAAGAGTATACCTCTCCTAAAGAAGAAGTAGGGATCCATCATAATGGACTTCCTAGTGGAATTACCAAATACCTGAAGCTAGCATAGTTCAGTGTAGGTGGTGTTCGATAGTTTGACCAAATTGCACATTTCAAACCCTTAAAGATTGCCTATATGTTAGAGAGGTTGGCTTAGTTGTATATTAAGGAGATTGGAAGGTTGCATGGAATACCAGATTAGATCATATTTAGTAGGGATCCCCAATTTGTAAAAAGGGTTTTTGAATGCTTTCCAAGGGGTGTTAGGAAGTAAGGTTATTGTTAGTACTGCCTTTCATCCTCATACTAATGGGTAGTTTGAGAGAATGATACAAAGCATAGAAGGCATGTTTCATATGTGCGATAGACTTCAAAGGTGATTGGGATCAACGCTTGCCACTTATTAAGTTTGCTTACAATAATAGTCATAAAATTGTTGTAGGTATGGCACCATGTAAGGCTTTATATGGTAGGCGATGCATGATGCCCCATTGTTGGGCTGACCAAACAGATAGGGTAGTCGTTGGTGCTAAAAGCATAGCTGACACCACGGCTAAGATTATATTGATCAAGAAATGGTTACAACATCAAATGACCGGCACACTAAGTATGCAAATTTGAGGAGATGAGATTTGATTTTTGAAGTTGGTGATAAAGTACTTCTCAAAGTATCACCTATGATGGGAGTAGCCCGATTTGGGCAAAGTGTAAGTTGCCCCTAAGTATATTAGACGCTACGAGATCTTGGAGACAGTAGGGAAAGTTGCATATCGGTTGGTGTTACCACCCAACTTATCCCAAGCTCACAACGTGTTTCATGTTAGTCTTCTAAGGAAGTGCGTAGTTGATTCGGGATGAGTAGTTAACTTATTCGTGGTTCTCATCCAAGAAGGCTTGACCCACGAAGAGAGGCCCATCAGGATCCTTGGTAGGCAAGTTTGGAAACTCTGGACTAAATGGATTCTAAATGGTCAAGATCCTTTGGTCAAATCATAGTGAAGAAAAACCTGCTAGGGAAATGAAGCAGGATATGCTGAAAGGATATCCTAGTGAATTTCGTCAGTCGTAGTGAAATTTGGAAGACTAAATTCTAGAATGAGGGGAGAATGTTATAGCTCTTCTAGTAAAAAACTCAACTGAGGGAGGTAAATTAATTAAATTTCTAATTTAATACCTTATTTTGAGTTAACTAGGCAAGGATTAGTAAGTTGGACAAAGTTTACTAAGTTTTAAGTAGTTTATGCCACGAAAAGATGTTAAGGGAAAAATGGTAATTTTGCATCAAAAAGTGTCAAGCCACGGCCTGGGAGTTAAAAATATGTTTTGAAGCATAAACCTTTCTTAAAACCAAGAGATTTGCTTAAGTGTTAAAGATTTGGCTAAAGGTTGACTAGAACTACTATTTTGGAAGGGGGTTTTTTTTACAAACTTTAGAAAGTTTGGGGACTTGCTTGAAATGGAGTCCATAAACTTGGTAAAGTGTTTATAGCTGCTACTATTCCCATTTTCCCTTCCAAGCCTGAGTTCCTCCTTCTCCTCACTATATTTCCTTGAATTCTTGCCCAAAATCAAGTGCTTTTTGTGGAATTTCAAGGCCCAAGGGGTATATAAGCTTTCGGCAACTTGTTTCAAGCTTGTTTCTTGTTTTTCGAAGTGTTTGCCACATTTTCTAGTTGGGTTCTTGTTTTTAGTGAGAGGTAACATTGATTTCTTGATCATTTATTGTTTATTTGATGAATTGAAGCTCGGGTTTTGCTTGGTTGTTGTTGATTGTGTGCCATTTGGCTTGGCTTGCTTGGAACTTAGGTTCAACTTTGTTGAGCTTTGTTCTTGTTGAATGGTTGGCTAATCCTTGCTTGGTAGATGAAATTGAGGTAAGGGATTTATAGTTTCAAGCTTATTTGATGCTGTTGGAGTGTTGTTGCTTGTTGGAAACAAATTATTTTGACAATAGCAATAGTTATGGCAATTCATGGTAGACTAGGCTTGGAATTGTGGTTTGGGTGATTTTTTGATGGTGTATTTGTTGCCTATGCAAGTTGCTTTATAGCTTTATGGTGAGTTTAGGTGTCCCTTGTTTGCCTTGAACTTATAGGAAGCCTCTAAAGAGGCTTAGGAGGCTGTATTTGAGGTTCAGGACATGGGGTCCTGGCACTGCAGCACCTAGGGTGCATTTTTTTGTCCTCAGGTATGGTGCTCTTGGTGCCTAGGCCCTAGAGGAACCTCTTCTGGCGCCTAGGCCGCAGAGGCTTATTTATGCAAATTTTAGCTGTTTTTAAAAAGGGTCCAGGGAGGGTAGGGATGGTCTTGGTGGTACCTAAGGGTTGTAATGGTACAATGGCACTCCGGAACATCAAAAAACTCTCTCATGGTCTAGGAGTTTTCTTATAGTTTATGAATGGTAAGTGCACCCCATGAGAAAACTAGTTAATGGGCAATAACAAATACACCATTAGATAAGGTGTAAGGTTTTGCACCATCGAGACCTCAATTGTACCTTCAGGTTCAAGCTTGATGAGGAAACCTTAGTATAGCTAGTGGGTTCTTCGGGACGTAGGAAATATTAGTCCAACCATAGTGCTCCTATACAACATAAGGGAGGTTTATCTAGTGATGAATTTCACTTATTAGGCTAGTAAGTAATGCTTGCTAGTAGAGAAGACTTTGCCTTGTAGTTTAAGGACCAGGTAGTGGACAAGTCCCAAGGGACTAAAACTTATGCGCATAGGTTTAGCCTCACATTGTATGGGCTCACAACAAATTATATATGATAATATATGTATGTTGTCGTTAGCATTTTCCTTGTAGGTGAAGATTCTTTACTGAGAATTACTAATTCTCACTCCTCTATCTTATGTTGTACAGATTCTGACCGTGTTAAGCCTAATAACCGGTGAGGGTTGTAACGGTAGTCTTTTGTTGTAGGTATTTTTCTATGAGAATCTTTGTGACTCAAGTTTTCTTAGTTACTTGTCAATAAAGTAACAGTACTAACTATAGTATTTTCCTTGGCCACAGAGGCTAGAAATACGTGGATAGAATTTTGTGACTTACCACGAGGACTCATCCCTAGGGTGGGAGTTAGTTGGGAGGACCTCAGTAAAGGCCTGTATATGTTGTATTCCTAGTTGCCTCCCATGTCTATGTTTGGAGCTTTAGACTCTATGATTGCTCTTGGGTAAGGGGTATTAGTCTACTTTTGTTGAATGCCCTCACATGGTTATTTTGTGTAGTAATGATAATGCAAATGTTGATTATGTATGCTTTGATTTTTTGAACTTGGTTTTTATGAAATAGTGCCTTTGCCATGTGAAGGTTTTATGGTTTCCATATACTCAAGTTAAAGCCAAATGAGCATGCATCTTGCATTCTCTAGGCTAATCAACTAGTTTCATGAAGTTTTAATTCATGTACATGTATAGCTAGCCAATTGAAACCACTATGAAATCCATTCTCACAGGCTTCCTCGGCAGGGCCGAGGGCGGTCATGTTATAAGGTAAGCTAAATAGGTGGAATGCAAGGTTGTTGGAGTTCATTGAGTCACTGCCACATGTTATCAAATACAAGCAAGGTAAGGATAACATAATGGCAGACTTCTTCTTTAGGAAGTATGCTTTGCTTTCTACCTTAAATGATAAAGTGTTAGGCTTTGAGCACCTGAAAGACTTACATGCTTTTGACCCTAATTTTGGGGAAATCTATGCTGAGAGTTCTAAGTTTGCCCTTAAAAAGCTTCAACAAGTTAATGGTTTTGTTTTAAAAGAGAATAGGTTATGAGTGTCTATGACTTCTTTCTTGTCCAATATAGGCCCTAGCCCATTTGGCAGGTTAAAACCCTAATAGAATGATTAAGACACTTAAAAATGTGTATCAGGCTTGGACTAGTAGCTTAGTTCATATGTCTTTAGTGTAAACTAATCATATGCATTTAGGGACCATAGGTGCAATAGGACATGGTGGTAAGGGGACTGGGGTGCACATGGACACAGTTAGGGCACATGGGCATGTACCTAGGACATAAAAGACCTAAGTGTTCTAATGTAGGCCTTAAGATGTATATGTCTTTAACTTACGTCAAATGGAGCAATTTGAAGTTTTCCCACCTAGGGAAGGGCACTATAGCTTATAAAAGGGTAAAAAATGTTGGGCACATGTGCGCCAATCAGTTTAAGAAAAAGAAACTATGCTTATGGGCAAAGAAAATGACATAAAGCATGATTAAGGCTAATAAGGGTGTTTAGTGCCCTAAAGCTAATTTAAGAAGCCTAACTTGAATTTTTCTTCTCCTATATTCGACTCACACAGCCACCACCCTCCTCCATACTTCTTCCATAGCTCCTCCATAGCCACCATACCTCTACGATTGAAATTGAAGGCAAAAAGAATCAATTGGAAGCAAGCTAGAGCTATTGCTTGAGTACTTCAAGGATCAAGCTTCAAATTAGGGCTACCTACTTTGGTAAGGGTTCTCTTGCTCTCATGGGTTGTTTTCTATATTTTTAATCAACCATGGAGCTAGGGCTAAGCTTGGAAGAAAGGCATGATCTTGATGAACCGAGCCTAGTGAGGGGAGTACACTTATTGAAGGTTTTCTAACCCAGTGTGAAGTGCACGATGATGGGAGTAAGGTGAGGGTTTCTAGAGCACAAAGTAAGTACTAACTAATGTTAAAATCCTCCTAAGGCCAAGCATTATCTTGAGGAAGGCTACCTTAGTAATTTACTTAAGTTTATTGCATGTTTTATAGACTAACTTATGGTTTATGTTGCTATTGCATTTCATCTGTTTGATGGTTGTGAATGGCTGCTACATTTGGTTGCTATATCTTGTATATATGCCTTATGGTTTTTTTCTTAGTGTCTTTGGATGCAGGTTTTGATGATGGTTACATTGCCTATTGAATCCAAGTGCTTACCTTACTAAGCTTCTCAATGAAACTTACTCCCCTAAATTCTGTCATTTCAGGTCCAGCTGAAAGCTCACCTTCAAACTAACCTTTGTGGTTTGAGTTGTGCCTTGACTATTCAGGTACTTAAACTTCCATATGTCTAGTTATGATCTGTAAATTTTGGTGATTTTAGGAGCACAATTGGTATTTTATTTATGGTGCTGATTGTGTTGTGTAGCAATTGTCCAACATTCTGTTTCTGGAGTTGATTATATCTCAGGCACTCTTGTAACTTAGGCTGTGTATTTAACTGAGTTAATACAATTATGTATTGCATGTATGTATATACATGTAGTGTATGTAAAATGAGACAACTATGTGAACAATTGAGTAATGTTTTGGCTATGCATGTGATGTGGTGCAAAGCTGCATAAGTGTGAATGATAGGCTGCTTACTTGTAAATTCTATTCTGGCCGCATAAAGTTTCTAGATGGAAGAGAATGTATTTCTTCTATGCATTGGACAGGTATGGGATAGCATTGGAGGGCTTAACCCTTGTGAATGAAGTGTTTGCACACGTATGAAATTTTTTATGGGCAAAATGGTCATAAAGTGACCAGAATTTTGAGTTTGCACTCAAAATGTTGTATCTCCCATTGTAGAATGAATCTCAGTATGAAATTTTGACCACACAGAAAGCACATCCATAGCTTGAACTTGGATTCAAAATTTCCAAATTGGGAGGACTGTAGCCAAATATATGATGTTGGAAAGTTTGCTAAGTTACTGTTCATTTGGTTTGATTTTTGTAACCAAATTAAAAATTCCATAACTTGGTCCGTAAGTGGGCTTTTGATCTAAAACAAAATTCTTTGGTTTGCCCTAAGTCTCTACTTAATAATGGAGTGAAGAAAATAAGGGGGTATTATTGGGTTTCGGGAGCCAAACAGTGCAGCAGAATTTAACCGAAACCCTCTAGGATCCAAGTGAAATGGAGTAAACCGGGTGTTCGAAAATTTTCATACCTAATTTTCGGTTGAGATCTCTCACTCAACTGTAGAGTCGAATCACAAAACCTGAACAGTTAATGTGTTCAAGCTCTCTACGATATCCACACGAGCCTTTCGGGATCACTACGCTTCCACCACGTCCCGGCAGATGCGTTTCTCTTGCGCTCGCAGTGCTAGTTTACGTCCTCCAAGGAATTGCAAGAGAAAAGTGTGGCTGTCCTTTTGGGAAGCTAGGGCAAGGAAACCTACGAATTTCTCACTAAAAGTTGTATTTATTGTGAGACTCAACTTCCAGGCCTAATGGTTTCAAAGATCTAATCCAATTAGGCTTTAATTTCGGGCTTAATAATGGCTCAACTCTTGGGCCCAATATTAATATGAAATTAAAGTGAAACCATACCCAAATAATTAGCCCATGCACTTTAATGATCCAAATAGCTCTATGTGTGCGACCTAATAGGCTCTTACCACATTGGCAGTGATCATAAATCACGTTTATGATCATAAGCAATGAGCAGTGTCTAGCAACACATCATTGCTACCCAAGTGACAAGATTGTCGGTGATTCGACTAAACCTTTATGATCATCACCGATATATGCCATTGTCCCTTTGTCCAAGATATCAAGACTAAGCACGAGACATGGAATGTGTCACTCTCGTATAGCCCAATCTTTGGTTTCTTGATTACCGAGTAGACCAACTTAAACTGATGACATTGATATCGTATATCAACTCATCCGAGCATGGCCATGCATTTTCTAAGTCTCACTCTATCAAGGGGCCCGAAGATATCACTCCCGTTACATAGGAGGGACAAATCCCATCTTGATCATACAAATCCCTCCGCATGATATGTGACATACCCAATGACCTCCTTCAAGTTCACTCAGTTACGAGTAACAAAGGAAAGTATCAAAGTATGTGACTCACATGTAGGGAACCTTGATGACCTTAGGTCAAAGGACTACATATACCATGATCACTATGAGAATCACTTATGACACTTATATAACGATCCATGTAGTGTTCTCATGGTGGGTCGGTCCAGTACACAAGTTCTCCAACTTGTACCCATATGTAGACTACATATCTTATATTAGTCTCCACATATGCTAGTCATTATGTATTATTGCAATCTGCTCCACAATAATACTAGACTAGGGACGTTTGAGAATACCATTATTCTAGGGTTACAATTATCTTTATTGCATTACGCAGAAACAGAACAACAAACATAATTGCTGGATTAATGCCTTAATAAAATATCATGACTCAATGTGCAAAAAATAAAATAATCTCATGATTGGCTTTTGGGCACAACACTAATAGGTACATAGCTAGAATGATATAGTTTATTAGAGGAAGTGACAGGTGCAGTTGCTAGTCACTGAAACTTAACAAGATTGCCTAATGTGTCGTAGCCAAAATTAAGACTTAGGCTTGTGTTTTCCTTCTTTGCAGCCATGGTGTGCATGAAATGTGAACATGTGTGTGATGGTTGGACCAATATGCATGTATTTACATAGTGCCCAAGAGGACCACTTGGGTATGCACATTAAGGTTAATGTTCTGATGGCCTATAGAACATTACCAATCTTGGGAGTCTAAATGCATAATTTTGGCACCATAATTAGACTACCCCCGAAGTGCGTAACAGATGTTGGTATTAAAGCATGGTTTGTACATGTACATAGGATAGAGTTGCATTTCATGCATCTAAATACATGAACTCAGTGTGGTTAGCTACTAGTGCTAAGTACCATTGAAATACCTATGATCTTTATACGTGCTCTATGATGAATCACTAGTGCAGGAAGTAAACATGGTTCCCACAAGGAGAGGGGAACCACCTTGAAGGCATCCTACAGATTTTGCCCAACAAAGAAATGGAGAAAAGAGAGGGAATCATGGCCAACAGGGGGTACCAAACCCTGAAGTGCATCAGGTTTGGTTAGAGCTTCAGAGGAACTTAGCTTTAATCAAAGAAAACTTAGTAGGGCTGATTCATGCCCAACAGCAAGGAGTCCAAGTGGCTCCAGTAGAACCAGTTGAAGATGCACAGTAGTAACAAAAAGAGGATACTAGGAACAAATTTGAATATGTTCATTTTAGAAGCATAGAAGATACAAATGATGAATCTATTGAGGAGGAAGATGAAGATAGGAGAAATGCAACAGGAAGAAGACTAAGGTCTGAGATTGGTCAGGTATCCAGGACCAATCCCTCAATCTATGACCATTCCTACACTAGGAATGAGATTAAGGAAGGCCATGAGAGAAGATCCAAGAGAAGGCAGAAAGATCATAGAAAGCATCACCGTACAGAGGACTCTTACAGATGCAAGAGACATAGATCAGAGGATCTAGAAGGCCTAGATGAAGTCAGACTATTGGAGAGGTTCCAAGGCCTAAGACTTCCATAGTTTGATGGAAAAGTTGGGGCTAGAAAGAGCTGAGGAGTGGTTAATCTTCATTGAAAAAAAGTTTGAGAGGATGCCACTAAGCTCTACCAAGAGAGTGTCACTGGCTGCCTACAATCTGATAGGCAATGCAGAGATATGGTGGAGGAGCACTAGACACAGATATGCTATCCAGAGGGGCAGATGCCCAAGAGAAGGCATGAAAATGACCTCGCCAAAGTTCACCCAGCTGTTCCAGGAGTAGTATATCAATGATGCCATCAAGGATATGAGGCAAGCAAAATTTGATGCTCTAAGGCAGGACAACCTCAGTGTCCTAAAGTATGAGCACAAATTCAATCAGCTAGTGAGGTATGCACCTCACTATCATGGACTAGAGGAGTTGAAGGCCAATAAATTTGCCAGAGGATTATGGTTAGTGATGTGGTCCAGTGGTGCGGAGCCAGCATCTCCACTGTGTGCAGTGATTGTTAGTGTTGTGCCCAAAAGCCAGTCATGAGATGATTGTATTTTTGCACATTGAGTCATGATATTTTATTAAGGCATTAATCCAGCAATTATGTTTGTTGTTTTCTTCCTGCGTAACTTAACAAACATAATTGTAACCCTAGAATAATGATATTCTTAAAAGTCCCTGGTCTAGTATTATTGTGGAGCGGGTTGCAATAATACATAACGACTAGCATATGTGGAGACTAATATGAGATATGTAGTCTACATATGGGTACAAGTTGGAGAACTTGTGTACTGGACCGACCCACCATGAGAACACTACATGGATCGTTATATGAGTGTCATAAGTGATTCCCATAGTGATCATGGTATATGTAGTCCTTCGACCTAAGATCATCAAGGTTCCCTACATGTGAGTCACATACTTTGATACTTTCCTTTGTTGCTCGTAACTGAGTGAACTTGAAGGAGGTCATTGGGTATGTGACATATCATGCAAAGGGATTTGTATGATGAAGATGGGATTTGTCCCTCCTATGTAATGGGAGCGATATCTTCGGGCCCCTTGATAGAGTGAGACTTAGAAAATGCATGGCCATGCTCGGATGAGATGATATGCGATATCAATGTCATCAGTTTAAGTTAGTCTACTCGGTAATCAAGAAACCAAAGATTGGGCTATACGAGAGTGACATATTCCATGTCTCATGCTTACGAGAGTGACATATTCCATGTCTCATGCTTAGTCTTGATATCTTGGACAAAGGGACAATGGCATATATCGGTGATGATCATAAAGGTATAGTCGAATCATCGACAATCTTGTCACTTGGGTAGCAATGATGTGTTGCTAGACACCGCTCATTGCTTATGATCATAAATGTGATTTATGATCATTGCCAACGTGATAAGAGCCTATTGGGTCGCACACATAGAGCATTTTGGATCATTAGAGTGCATGGGCTAATTATTTGGGTTATGGTTTCACTTTAATTTCGTATTAATAATGGGCCCAAAAGTTGAGCCATTATTAAGCCCGAAATTAAATCCTAATTGGATTAGGGCTTTGAAACCTATTAGGCCTGGAAGTTGAGTCTCACTGTAAATACAACTTTTAAGTGAGAAATTCGCAGGTCTCCTTGCCCTAGCCTCCAAAAGGGACAGCCGCACTCTTCTCTTGCAATTCCTTGGAGGACGCAAGCTAGCGCTGCGAGCGCAAGAGAAACGCATCTACCGGGACGTGGTGGGAACGTGGTGATGCCGAGAGGCTCGTGTGGATACCATAGAGAGCCTGAACACGTCAACTGTTCAGGTTTTTTGATTCGACTCTACAGTTGAGTGAGAGATCTCAATCAAAAATTAGGTATGAAAATTTTCGAACACCCGGTTTACCCCGTTTCACTTGGATCCTGGAGGGTTTCGGTTAAATTCCGCTGCGCTGTTTGGTTCCCGAAACCCAACAGTGGTGAGGGCAGCAGGGAGTCCTAGAGGTGAGGGTTAGTCCAGGAGGAACGCGTACAGGGCGGATCACCTGAAGTGATGGCCAGCAGCTTCTTGCCCCCATGACAGGGCAGTGACAGGAGGCACCTCCGGTGAGAGGGAGAGTCCGGAACGGAGATCCTTCAGGGAGGCCTGGCAGAAACACTCAGAAAACAGGGGCTAGGAGGCCCTCGGGGTGGTTTTCCGGGGGTGAACCTTCGACGCCCAAGTCAGTGCTTAGAGAGAGGGAGAGAGAGAGAGACGTAGCAATAAGCACAAGAGACGCTTGCCTGGCGTGTCTTTCTAAAGGCTGAAGGGAGAGTTTTCAGGTGGAGAGAGGAGGGCGTCCTCTGTTTTCTGGCCTCTCTCGGTCCCTTTTTCCCAGAAGGGAGTCTCTCTCCTCTGGGCCAGATGATGCCGCCGGAGCCCCCCTTTCTGTGATAATTTCTCTTGTATAAAAGAAAAGGGGTGACCCCTTCAGATGGTGACATGTGTGCGGCACATGTATGGTTGGATGGAGTTCATATTTCTGGGCTTGGGGGCCCCTAGCCACCTGCAGGCTCCTTGGGCCGTGAGCTGTAGCCCTTCGTGACAGGAAATTAGACTGCGACGGCAAGTCAGAGCATATCTGAAGGTGGCATGTAGGAGACGTACGTGATCCAAGTGTCAGAGGCTCCTTGATAGCTCTTTCCGTACAACCGGGGTCCCTTTGGTTGATGTCTCACTTCGGTGTGAGGAGCCCATTTTTCCGGAGTCAAGCTGGAACTTCGGTGTTTCCGACTTCAGGGGCCTTTCGCCCTCGGCTGGGTGATTGGTCCTTCTCCCTCAAAGCTGGTTCAGTCACTTTCCCGAAGGAGGCACTGCGCTGGTTCCCGAAGTTAGAATTGGCGACCTACCAAGGCCGTGTGCCTCAAGCATATGATTTCCTTTACTCCAGAGTCCTTTCCGAGGTCGTTTGCCTCAAGTGTCTGGCCCTCTCTTTCCCATGGTCAGTGGGTGGTCAGGGCGATAGCGCTTTGGCTATCAGTTAGATATCAGAAAGGCTATAAGACCATTTGGAGCGGTCACATGCTTTGAAGCAGTGTAGAAAGCTCTATTAGTAGAGTAAGAGGAGTATGAGACTAGGTACTTTCCTAGTGGACCAGGGGAAAGTAGCCAGGTAGGAGGCAAGTAGAAGAAGCCATCACATGGCAAGGGAATTGACAAGAGTTCCCATCTTGGTGGTGAGGAAAAGGATAAAGGGAAGTACCCTAGCCTAAGGTGCCCTAAATGCAAGAAGTTTCATGGAAATCAACCTTGTTCTTTTGACACCCAAGCATGTCTAAGATATGGATCCATGGATCATTGGACCAAAGGCTATCCATAGGCTCAAAGGAAGGCAGAAGAAGAAGCTCCAGTAAGGCCTATTGGGGCAGGACCTAGAGGGGAGCACCTAGGGAGGGATAGCAGAGACCAGTTCCTTTAGTGCGTCGGCCTCCAATGTAGAGAGCTGGCAAAGTCTTCCATGTGGAGAGGCCAGAGATATCAGAGTAGGGAAGAGCACTAAGAGGAAACATTTACCTTAATGGTATACCTGTCAGTGTTCTGTTTGATGCTGGTGCATCTATGTCTGTAATGGCTAGGAAATTTGTTGATGGCCTACTGAAATCATGCCTAGGATATCCTTAGTGAAAATAGCAAGTAGTCAATGTCTTTTCACTAATGACCTAGCTAACGATTGTGAGCTACTAGTAGGAAAGGCTATGGTTATGACTAATATGCTGGTAGTAGGAAAGACTAACGTTATGACGTAGCCAGGTATGAATTAACTGTGCTAAAAGATAGAGAAATCACTTTGCCTAATGGTGAAGTGCATGCATTAGTGAATCCTAATGAATTAGTGTATGAAATGCATGGCATGGAACTAGAGGTATTAGATGAGATACTGTGATTTTTGAGCAAGATTATTGTTATGCATTGAATGAATTACACTGTGATGAGGAAGTGGACAGAATACCTGTAGTGAAAGACTTTCTATAAGTCTTTCCTAAAGACTTGCCAGTTATTCCTTCACTAAGGGAGATTTAGTTTGAGATCAAGTTACAACCAGGAGCTAGTCCAATATCCATTTCTCCTTATAGAATGCTTATCACAAAGATGAATGAGCTCAAGAAACAACTTGATGAACTTCTTGAAAAAAGGTTTCACCATGAGGAGCTTCTATTCTCTTTGTGAAGAAGAAGGTTGGATCATTGAGACTATGCATTGACTACAGGAAGCTCAATGCTGTGACTATTAAAAATCATTAATGACATCCTAGTGTATTCCAAAGATGAAAATGAACATGAACATCATCAGAATATTGTCTTTAAGACTCTGTTGTAAGATCAACTTTACACCAACTTATCCAAGTGCCAATTTTGGAGAAAAGAAGTGTCTTTCCTAGCACACATCATAGATGCACAAGGCCTTAAGGTAGACCCTGAAAAGGTCAAGGTAGTGCAAGAGTGGGAATGACCAAAGACCGTGAAGGAAATCATAAGTTTCTTAGGATTAGCTGGATACTACAAGAGATTTGTATCAGGCATTCCATGATTGCCTCAATTCTTACTCATTTGACGAAGAAGAGTCAAATATTTGATTGGACTGAGAAGTGTGAAAAGAGTTTTCAGGAGCTCAAGCAAAGGTTGATTGAAGGTCCAGTATTTGATTCTTCCTAATCCGAGCAAGCTCTACATCATATACACTGATGCATCTAGATCTGGGTTAGGTTGTGTATTGATGCAAGACAGAAATTTCATTGCTCATAGGTCAAGGCAGTTAAGACTTCATGAGCAAAATTATCCTACCCATGGACAGTTCTTTTGTTATCTACACTGACCATAAGAGAAAAAAGTACTTGTTCACTCAAAAAGAGCTGAACATGAGGCAAAAGAGATGGTTATAATACATCAAGGACTGCGACTGCTATGTAGAGTACACAGACGGGAAAGGCAATCTAGTAGTAGATGCCTTGAGCAGGAAGTACACAGGTCTTCTGAAAGAAAGATCCATAACTAATTATGATGAGCAGAATAGTCTGCTATACCTATGGCATGAGTGGCATAAGTGGGAGGAAGCCCAAATCTACACGTTGACAATTCAGTCTGGATGGATTGAAGAAGCCAAAAATGCACGGGAGATAGATCCTGATCTGAAAAGGATTTCAGTAGAGGAAAAAGGTCCCTTGTATCAATCCTTTGACTATAAGCAATGATTACTGTATTTCAAGGACTGAATCTATATGCCTAAATACTTGAGGAAGCTCACACAAGCAAGTTGAACATCCATCCAGGAAGTGAAAATGTATAAAGACTTGAAGACTCACTTCTGGTGTCCAAACATGAGGTGTGACATAGCTACTTATGTCTCCAAATGTGCCACATGCCAGAGGGTAAAGGTAGAGCACTAGAAGCAAGTTGGTACCCTACAGACCCTACCTATACTAGTGTGGAAATGGGGCAACATAACCATGGACTTATTGACTGGGTTGACTATGACTAGATTAAGGCATGATACAATCTGGGTCATTGTGGATAGGCTAATCAAATGTGCCCACTTCTTAATGTTTGATAGCCAAAGGGCTATTACCCTCCAAACTCCCAAGCTCTAACGAAGCACTGCCCTCAGAAAAGACGAGCATCACCCTTAAAGAATGCGAGCACCAACCTCGGGAAAAGAGGGTCCACAGTCTTTGACCCCCTAACCTCGATAATCCACCATCACCCTCAGGGAATAACAAGACTGACATCGGGAACATGGTACACTACCACCATTGGTAACATGACCTGACCAACTTCGGGAGGAGTAGACTCACCATCCTCAACAGGGGAAAACATCCTTCGAAAGGGATCCTTTGTGCTGAGGGGCATTTCGAATGACTGGAGAAACCTTGGCTAGAAGCTCTCACATCCCGAAAGGGTCTCTTTCACCGAAGGGGTCTTGTGAACATGAAAAAAATGATTAAGAAGCCTTTGACATAGAGACCTCAAACGTGCCCTTAACACACAGGCCTCCCACGGCCCTGACTTCTGTCCAGAAAGGCCTATGGCCAGTTGGAGATCCCCATGCTCGAAGGTACAGACCGCATCTGGCCGAACATGTGTCATGATCTGAGCGGGCTATGACAAATGGACTTCTCCTAATGTCCTCCTATAAATACTTGGGGAAACGACCTTGGTAAAGACACAGGCTGAACTCTCAAGAGAACTCTACTCTTTACTCTCCATTCACTACTCTTTACTTGTCAAATACTAACTTGGGTGTCGGAGGCTCCTCCCACGGAAACACATTCTGAGGACCTCCTAAGCACTGTTTTTTTGAGCATTTCAGGCAATCTCGTGACTAAAGTCTCTTCTACCAGCATCTCCATACCGGAAGTCCCTGTCAGAAATACCATGTCATACAACGAAGATGCCGACAGGCATCATTTGGCACCGTCTGTTGGAACTCACCCTCAGGTAGCCATCGTTGAGACTTGGGATTTTAAGGATAAGGGACTCCCGAAGTCCCTATCCGCGCCGGAGAATCAACCAGTGACTGAACAACCCACCATAAGGACTTCTTCGCCTGAGGATGAACGTCCTCTAACGATCACGATGAGCTACCTATGTGATTTTCAGTGCTCTGTTATGGCTGAAATGACACAACAATTGGACCAAAGGTGGTTAGAACCACCTTCGGGCCGAAGGGCCTCTTCACCAACTCACCGTCGGGGGAGAAGCCCGAAGTCCACTCACCGGATTTCAGGGAGTAGGGACTTTTGTGACAAGTCCTCAACGGAGGATGTACCCCCCATAGGCCGACATACTGGAAGTCCAAAGGGGCTAGGACTTCACTAGAAGAGAGAGCCCCCCCCCCCCCCCCCGGAAGTTACTGCCCGAAAAGGAGGCATCGTTCTCCGTTGCCGGAGGCCTCCAGGCAGCGAGAAGAGCCCAACGCCACCATCCTCATGGAAATGATCCTAGTGAGGTTAGAAAAAGTAGAGAGGCAGATCGCCCGAAAGCCTGTCTGGTCAAGGTTATCTGAGACCTTCACTGGAGAAAAGTCACCCTTCGTCTGGATGGTAGTTGTCACACCCCACACAGCCCCTAGCCTGTGCACTCTCAGTGCCACTCACCATTTCTACCCAAGAGTTATTTCAATACTCTTATGTTCAGGTGTTATTACTACCTTTTATTTTGGCTATTGTTTGTTAGGTGGTTTTAAGTCTTATTTTCTTAAGCTGAGAGCTGAGAGGTGCCCCAGGAGGCTTATGAGTTAATTAGAACAATTACCTGCAGCTTAAGTAGGGCCCAACCACTAACTTGCAACACAAGGCAAGGCTGTAAATCTGTAACTTGCAATACAAGCAAGGCATACCCTTAATCTGTTAAGTGTCTAGGATGTTTGCTCATCAAGTGTGCTACTTTCATGAATGACAACCAAAAAGCCCACATCTTTGTAGTTTTGAAAATCAAGGTTCCCATGCATATGTATATTCGGCCAAACAAGGTAACTCAAGAGGTTTATTACACGAAACATAACCATGAGCTCATAAACTTAACATAAGTTGGCACATAAGCATCCAACATATGTACATACAAAACCACGTACAACCAAGGCTACATATATACACAAAATAGCCTAAGTACAAGCATCACTAGCTTGGAAACATTCCAAGGATGCTACAAGTCCAAAATATAGCCAAGGTTAAGTTTTACAAGCCAAGTTCCCTTACTCCCCTAGAAGATACCTAAGTGTGCAATACAGCAGCACACACTGAAGCACTAGCACAATGACCATATTCATGGTCATGAATGTGAACACTACAATTAGAGCCATAGCCCACACATCCATCCTACACCTAGATGTGTACCACAAACTACTCAAGCCTGCAAAACTTAGAGCATAAGTTTTGGCCCTAAACCATAAGACTTGTAGATGCAAATATTCAAGCTAAGATTGAGTTGGCACATACCTTCGGCAATAAGTGTACTACCTAGCACACAAACAAGCAACCCACTCAAGCATAAATCACTCAAGCTCTATATCCTTGCCTGAAACACAAACATTATCCTTACCTGAAACACAAACATCATGGGCATGAGTACGAATACTCAGTAGGGATTCACAACTCAAACGACTCATACTGAGCCTATTTAGTTAAGTCCAAGACTTAACTTCCTCAAGCTTGCTTGTCTTGCAAGAAAGACATGAAAACACCAAGATACAATGCATATAATACATATTCAATACTAACCGAGACATCTATATAAGCTTAAACACTATCTACATTGGGTTAGCACGCATAAACAAATCAAACAAGGACACAACTCATGCATACACCACAATGTTCATTCGGTTGAAATATTAACCCGAATGAATTATTCACTCGGTTGAAAACCACTAGCAAGCACACATCAAATCCTTGCACTTTAAGCCTTCCAATCCCATCCAATCCACTAGAGCTCCAAGTTCACTAGTAAGTTGCCCTAACTTAATAAGAACTTTACGTGCTTGCCATTAAACCTTGACTAACTAGCCAATTAACATAAAACCGAATCTCCTCAATATGCCGATCTAGCAAACTAAGATCATATAGCAATATATAACCATCACTTAGTCGCCATTATTACTTGATCATGGAAAAAGTACCAAGAATTCAAGTAAAACGTGAAACCCTACAGCAAATTCAAGAGTTTGAGCTTTCGGTTGAGCTTGTGTGTCTAAGGCCGAGATTAACTTCCAAATTATGGTTGCCTAGCACAACAAGGCTATCATTTACCCATCATAATCACTTGAGCATGGACATTTACCAAGAATTCCAAGTGAACTATGAATCTTACCTCAATTGGAGCTTGAACAACTCTCGGCCAAACCTTGTTTCTTCAATTCCAAGCTTCCAACTTGAAACTCAAGGTCGCCTACCCCCGAAATTGAAGACTCCACGTTAGATTTTATGTCCAAGCTTCAATTCATCACTAATTTGGCATGAACTCGGCAGCAAAACATTCAAGAACACCAAGAACCATTTCAGTTTCGGCTATCAAAACAAAACACACACAAATGGTCTTCATCATGACCGAAAATGCTAATTTAATTCCTTAATGGGAGACATGGCAGCCGGCCATGGACACATGTCCAAAAATTGGTTTAATGCTCCACTTAACCTTATGCTAGTTTGCATGGTTCATTTAACCCTTTAAGAATCCATGGCTTCATTTTAGTCACTAAAACACATGTTCATTTTGGCATTAACCTTGATTTATGGCCTACATTGCCAAGCATTATTTAAAATGGCTAAAAATGGCCATTATCCTATGCACATTTCAGCCATTCACCAAGACAATGGCTAATTAAACAAACCAAGAAATTGATGGCATAAATCCTTGGTAGGAGACAAGGCTTGACCGGCCATAAAAAACTTACCAAAAGTTGGTTTAATGTTCCACTAGTCCCCATACAAATTTGCATGGTCGAAAGTTTTCATTCATGGTTTTGTAGTTTCACTTGCATCACTAGTTCAAGTGTGCATTGTAGTCCTCCAACTTTATTTCATGCCAAAGACATCATAGTCTAATTTTTCATGTGCACTTAAATCCCAAACTTTCTTAGTTTTGCACTTACACCCTTATTCACATTTTCAATCAAGTCCTTCATTTTTAATTAGTGTTTTCTCTATATTCTTGGCATAAGCCAAGTACTAAGGGATGGTCCTAACACTAGTGGAAGCACCAATGCCAAGCGATTTTTGGGTGCCTTGCTTGGAAACCCATGATGGGCGTAGTGACCCTCAAGCCCACCTAACCAATACAGGCGTAGCATGGTGCTACATGGTGCCGATGATGCTACCCTTTACAAGTGCTTTGAGGACACCCTCTTCGGTCCAACAACCGCGTGGTACAACTCCTTCGCCCCTAGAACTATAATGAGTTTCCAAGAGCTTTCCATGGCATTCACGTAGCAGTTCATTGGCAACAGGCCGACATCAAAGATGCCCGTTCAGATGTTCGACTTAGCAGAAAGTAATGGGGAGACCATTTGCGACTATGTTGAATGGTTCAATCGTGAAGCCCTAAGTGTGCCGGACTTCCGTCTCGAAATATGCATCCTCGCCATGATAAGGGGACCTAAAAAAAACTCACAACTCTTCTACAAGTTCTCTAAAGACCCCCCGGACACCCTCGGAGAATTCTACCGAAAGGCGGAACAACACATGACGGCTGAGGAGCTTAGGATGGGGGGCAAAAGTCTGAGCACATGTGCCCTGAAGGACAAAGCAGCCAACCTCAATATCCAACCGAAGGTGGAGGGAGACCTTGAAAACAGAGGGGGGAAGAAGCCAGTGACGTTCACCCCCTTGAACACCATGAGAACGAACATATTACTGGCAATGGAAAGTCAAGGCACCTAGATCCAGCGACCGAAGGGCAAGACCTCAGAAAACAAGAAAAATATGAAGAAATTTTTTCAATTCCATCGGGATCACGATCAGGACACTGAGGATTGCTTCCAACTCAGGAAGTACATCGAGTCCCTGATCTTGCAGGGCCAACTTCGCTGGTACCTACGGATGCCCTCTGCCAGGGGAAGGAAGGAGGAGGAAAGAAAGGAAGATGAGGACTACAATTCCAACCGACATCATATCCGAAGTCCCAAGAAGAATCCTGCACCACCGGCTAGAGCAATCCAGACGATCACCACGGACTACCTTCGACAGAGAAAAAGAGGAAAGCTAGGGAGATCTCGGTGATGGAATTCGGTAACCCATCGAACAAGCTCATTCGAAAAGATGGGTCTACATTAGTATTCCCACATGATGACCCACTCCTTATTATGGCAAGGATTAGGAGTTGGGACATAAAAAGGGTGCTCTTGGACGATGGGTTGAACACGAATGTCCTATTCTCCCACCTGTTGCCAAGCTTGGGCATCGCAAAAAATGACCTCAAACCTGTCACATCCCCTACTTTGGGGTAGGTCCTTCTAAACTCCCTGTCCTCGAGTGGATTGACCTACCTCTGATGTTAAGGGGAACTTCAGTTCAGAACAATGGAGAGCTCTTCGCCTTAGCCATGACCAGGTTCATAGTCATTGATGTCCCCTCTTCGTACATTGCAATCCTCGGAAGGCAAACTCAAAGGAACTTCCACATTTGACCAGATGTAAAGTACCTGACGGTCACCTTCAGTATGAAGGAGGGAGACGCAGAAATATTTAATGATCAAGCTGAGGTCCGGAAGGTCTTCGTAAGGGCGAGACAAAGCTCGATGAAAGTGCACATGCAGACCTCAGAAGAGAAGGGCATACCGGCCGAAGAGGCTACAGAATGAGAGAGAAGCAACTGAAAGAAAATCAAAACTGAGAATGTAGAGCTTGTCCCGAGCCGAATTACCCGTGTTGGGAAACAGCTGGCCGAAGTTAACAAGCAGAAGCTTGTATCTTTCCTTTTAATAAGCAAAGATCTATTTGCTTAAGCTTCCTTAATGCTTTCAATGGGTATCAACAAATCAAGATGGACCCCGAAGATGAGGAAAAAACCGCCTTCATCCCTGAAGCTGGTACATACTGCTATATTAGAATGCCCTTTGGGCTAAAGAACGCAAGGGCCACATACCAGAGGTTGATGAATTAGGTCTTCGGCTCCCAATTCTGGAGAAACATGGAAGTTTACATCGATGATATGATAGTTAAGAGCAAACTGCCAAGTAGTTATATCGTAGACTTAGAGGAAACATTCCACCAACTGAGGACATTCAGAGTTCATCTCAACCCTAAAAAATGCGTGTTTGGGGTGAATGCGGGTAAGTTCCTCGGATTCATGGTGTCGAAAATAGGTATTGACGCCAATCCAAAAAAGGTCAAGGCCCTGCTGGGATTTCAAACTCCCACAATGACCAAGGATGTGAAAAGACTCATGGGGAGAATCACGTCGCTCAGCAGATTCATCTCCAGATATGGGATCACTGTCAACCGTTCTTCAAAATCCTCAGTAAAGCAGCAGAAAATGGAGGTGACCTTGGGACCAAGGTGCACCCTTGGAACGAAGATCTCCAAAAGGCATGGGAAGAGCTTAAAGTCTACCTAACCTGTCTGCCGGCACTCCGATAGCCACAGGAGGAGAACCCTCATACTCTACGTCACCGTCACTGAAAAGGCGGTAAGCTTGGTCCTTGTAAAGGAAGAGAGGGCAAAGCAATGGCTAGTATATTATGTGAGCAAGTCTTTGCATGGTGCCAAAGTCAGGTACCCCTTGCTACAAAAGGGTATTTATGCCCTAGTACTTGCAAGCAGAAGGTTACGACCCTATTTCCAAGGGCACCCCATTGTCGTGCAAAGTAACCTGCCACTTTGGGATATCATGAAGAAGATAGACCACTCAAGAAGGCTTTTGAAGTGGTGCATCGAGCTCGGTGAGTATGATATCACCTATGAGCCGAGGAATGCAATAAAAGCACAGGCATTGACAGATTTTATTACTGAGGTACCCGTTGCCGAAGACAGTCCCCCTACCCTCGGAAAGGAGAACCTGAGTGTCATACCTCACTCAGGCCCTGGCCTATCATTTACTAACTTAACTCCCAAACCCAATATTTAATCTCAAAGTGTTTGGTTTGGCCAAGCAAGTAATGGCAACTTTTAAGTCTTATTTTCTTAAGTTAAGAGGCCTGGGAGGTGGCCCAGGTGGCTTTAACATGACCCATTATCATCTTGTAGCAAGGGCAAGGCCCAAAACCCCTAACTTGCACAACAGGCAAGGTTTCAATTAATGACTTGCATAACAAGCAAGGCAACACTTAAATGCAATTTAAGTGCATACATGGTGTGCATCAAGTGTACTAACTATATGGCAACCAAGAAGCCCACAAGGTTGGTTTAGATTTTTGAAAACAACCAGTAAAAATGCATGATGCTCTCGGCCAACTAATGTACATGCCATTGTGCACCACAGTTCCACATAACTAGGTCCATAACCATTCACATAAAAGTGGCAACTTAGGCCCATAATATCCAGCATACATAGGCAAGCATAATGCCATCCATAAGTCCATACATAACTTGGCATCCAAAATCCACAAAACATCCACAAACTAGGTATCCAAGACTACATATATGTACAAGTCAAAATGGTAGTCTACCTAGTATCTACCATGGCTATAAATGCCAAGCATCCATAAGTTGTTCATGCCAAGTTACATACAACCCGAGACCATTCTCCTAATGGTCAAACAAAACCTTGAGAATCCCATACAGAAGTACACACTGCAACACCAAACCTATGGCCATATTCATGGTCATAAAGGTGAATATCACAATCAGAGCTAAAGTCCAAGTATCCATGCTCTCCTAGATAGTTCCCACTCTACAGCCTGCAAACTTAAAACATAAGTCTCGGCCAACCATAGGTAAATAAGACTTGTAATGAAACCAAAATGCTACACCAAGCACACATTGGCACATACCTTCGTAACTAAGCAAATAAACACTAAGCACACACATAAGGCAGCTTAGCACTACTCAGGCCGAATATCCTTGCCTGAAAAATAAAGGATGGGCAGTGAGCATATAACTCAGTAGGATTCACTTTAAACATATACAACTCATATTGAGTCTATTTAGTTAAGCTGAGTAATCACTCAAAGCTTAACCTCCCATTAGTTAGCTCAACCTGCAAAACAAACACCAAGACAAAAAAAACAGACATATACATATACAAGACAGATAAATAAGTCAAATATTTCATAAGTGGGGCTAGCATGCACAAGGAAACACCAAAGCACACAAGTACACACACACACTCCACAATGTTGCTCTCGGCCATATAAGCCATACATGTACCCATCTGCATTTCTTGCACACAAACTTACCAATACACCAATTCCATTTGGAGCTCCCAAAATGCCAAGCAAATAGGCCACATTTACTTGCATTTTTAGTACATGTACCATAGTTAATTAGCTAATCAACAAAACAACCAAGTATAACCATTAAGCCCATCAAGCAACTAAGGTCATTTGGCAAGTTTTAACCATCACTTAGTCACTCTAGACACTTGAACCATGGTGTATAATACCAAGCAATATCAAGTGCCAGTGAACCCTACCTCAAATAGCTCTCGATCTCACCAAGTTTCAAATGTCCAAGTGCTCTTCAATCCCAATGCCTAGCATAACAACATATAGGCATCATTATACACATCCATGGATTAAACTACCATGACTCAATTGAAGAACACTAGAATGCACACACTTTAGCTCTCGGCCAAAGTGTCCAATATGTCCATATATGTACTGCCCATCATTCTGTCATTCCATATGATGTTCTAGTCATCAATGTACATCATCCATGGCATCATTGCCAAGTAACCAAGTGAAATGCACTATGTTATCATAAACTAAGCTCTCGGCCAAGGTACACATTTTCACATATTTGTGTCATTCATCCAACTAACCCAAAACATGACCAAGTGGCCATCAATGATGATGCTCATGGCACAATTACCATGTAACCAAGTAAAACACACCATTTCACATTAAGTTTAGCTCTCGGCTAAAATGCCCATAATCACATAACAATGTGCTTCATCAATTTAGTTCATCATGTAATCACCAAATCACCACTAAATATGTTTCATGGCATCATTACCATGTATTCAAGTAATGGACACTAAATTATACCACTTCAAGCTTTCGGCCATAAAACCCAACCTCACATAACAATGCTCTCCACCCATTCAATTCAATATATGATCACTATATCATCAATAATCAAAGCTCCTGGCATCAATGCCATGTAATTAGAGGTAGACATGAATTACCTCAAATCCAACTTTCGGCCAACACACTAACTTCCACAAACTTGGTGTTCTTCACCCCAACAACCTAACACAAGGTGAAATAATCATCAACAAGCATCACACATGGATTAATTTCCATTAATTCCAAGAAGAACACCAAGAACACTTGTTCATCACAATTGGCCAACATTTCACTTTCATACCGAAACATTTCTTGCTCATTTAACTTAATACATCTTCAATTGAGCACTTAGGGTCCTTGTACATGGAAGAACTACCATGAATTCAAGGAGATATGGACTTTACCTCAAAACCTAGCTTAATTGGCTCGGCCTTCCTTCAACCTTCAAGAACAAGCTTGATTTCCAAGTGAACTAAGGCCGAAACAAGTCTCCCAAGCTTGAATTCTTCAAAAGCTTCCAAGATTAGCTAGATTTTGAGGAGAAATTTGGATGAGCACTCAAGGAAGAACTCTCGGCCAAACAAAGCATGGAAACCCGAAAATGAACTAAGTAAAATGGCCTTGGTAGTTTCAGCCGAATGTCTTTAAGTTTTGTTAGCTAAAATGCTAACTTTGGCCTTCCAATAAAATGCATGGTGCAAAGTAGTCTTCCAAGCTTACAATCCCACAAAACCGCCATTAAATCCTTGATTCCAATGACACTTTAGTCCATTCTTGGCCCAAGGTGCCAAACAAGTAAACAACACAAGTACCAAGGTGTTATATACACACATGCATAACCGGCCATGACTAGATCACAAACTAGTTAGTTTGTTTAGTTAACTAGTGAATAGTACACTTAGTGGTAGATAAGAATGTGACTAGCAATCATTGTTGTCTCCCAAAAATGGTCTAGTCTTGGACTAGCCATCATTGAATTTTGCATGGCCAACAATGTCATCCTTAAGTTTGTGGTTTCACTTGTACCACTCAACTTAGTGCTCAATTTAGTCCCCTTTCTCTGTTTTCTGTCAGCTTCCCCATAGTACATTTTCTATGTGCAATTAAGTTCTGAAAGTCTCCAGTTTTGCACATAAGTCACTGTACCAGTCTCCAGAGCTTCTCTTACTTCCCCTTTCTGTTCTCTCTCATTTTCCTTGGTTTTCCTTGATATTCCTTGGCCTAAGCCAAGCACCTAGGAGGTGCCTAACACTGAGTGGACTCTGTTTGTTGATGGGGCCTCCGGCTTTGAACATCAATGAGCTGGAGTAATTCTTCGTGGTCCCGAAGGTATGGAAGCCATGAAGGCCATCAAATTTGGGTTTAATGTCACCAACAATATCATACAATATGAAGCCCTCATAGCTAGTTTGCGCCTCACCAGAAGAGTTGGTGTGAGAAACCTCAAGCCCCACAGTGATTCTCAGCTAGTGGTTTGACAGATGGCAGGGGACTATAGCGCGAAGGACCCAACCTTGGCAAAGTATCACGACTTCGTATCAAAGCTCATCCAGGAGTTCGACATGGTGCACATCAAGAACGTGCCTCATTGGGACAATACTAAAGCAGATACTTTGGCTAAGTCAAAAAAGTCCACCGAACTGCTAAGTCACCCAAGCATAGAAATAATGAGCATAGCAACCTCCGAAAGAGGATGGAAAAATCCCATAAAAAAGTATCTTATGACTTTGGAACTTCTCGAAGACCCTCTTGAGGTAGTAAAAGTGCGAAGACATTCTGGATGATGTTTCCTGATCGAGGAGGAGTTACACCGACAAGGGTACGCGAGTCCACTGTAAAGGTGTGTTAGTGAAGAGGATGTAGAAACAGTCCTCAAAGAAGTCCACAAGGGGGCCTGCTGTACCCACATAGGAACTGACACTCTGGCAGGAGTACTACTACGCTAGGGATACTTCTGGCCTACCTTGAGGAAGGATGCAAGGCAATTTATCTAGAAATGTGACAATTGCCAAAGGCACGCTAGCATCCAGAGGCTAGCCTCGAAAATGGTAACTCCGGCTAACTACCCGTACCCATTCATGGTATGGGGTATTGACCTCATTGGGCCTTTCCCAACTGCACCGGGAGGAATGAAGTTCTGTGTAGTCACAGTGGATCACTTCACTAAATGGATTGAGGTAGAGCCTCTGGCAACCATATTGGTGAAGGACGTAGAGAAGTTCATCTAGAAGAACATCGTATGCAAATTTGGCATACCGAGGGTGATAGTGGCCGATAATGGTTCCTAGTTTATTGACAAGGGGTTCCAAGAATTCACTACCGACCTTGGGATAAAGATGCACTTCACCCCGGTAGCTCATCCTTAGAGCAATGGATAGGTAGAGGTGTCAAATAGAACCATAAAGGATGGTTTGAAAAAGAGATTAAAGGAAGAAAAAGGAAAATGGCCCGGAGAACTTCCTAGTGTGAGACCCCTTGCTCTCTCGTACTCGGCACGAAGGCCATTATTCCTGTTGAAGTGGTTCAGCCATCCATAAGGATACAAGTGTTCGATGAAGAGGGGAACGACCATGGGTTGAGAACTAAGCTGGACCTAATTGACAAACACAGAGAAGTGGCTGAGCATAGAAGAAAAGCTTTCTAGCAAACAGTTGCTATAGCTGCAAACTCGCTTGTCAAGTGAAAAGGAATTAGGAAGGGGGACCTCATCCTTCAAAAGGCTAGGTTTGAGCCCCGAAGACCATCTCATGGAGTACTTCGGGCGTACTGGGAAGGGCCCTATTTGGTTCTTGATGAAGTTCGGCCAGGAGTTTACAAGCTCGGTGATGCCAAAAGTGGAGAACTTAGGAACACATGGCATTCAGATGCTTTGAAAAAGTTCTACACTTAGAAAAATTTCTAAGGAAAAAAAGTCCCACCAAAGGAGTCTAGCCGAACAAGGTGTATGTTACCACCTCATAAAATGGGAGAATTACAAGTGTGTCATAATGGCAAAAAACCATTATATTCTGTAATTCTCACCATAGTGTTTGAAGTGTGGGGGTAAAAGGCATGATCAACACCTCCTTAAAAGTGTTCCAAGTTGGTAACTTGGCCCCCAAGAAAAGCCTTAAGGATTGCTTGTTTGTCAAGCAACCTATGGACTTTTTTGTAAGGTTTTGAAAATTCGGGTACTCAATTGAAAAACTCTCAAGAAAGAGACTTGGAGAGTTATGAGAAGGATATAAATGGTATGAAAGTGCTATTAGAGGACCAAATTACTCATGGAAGACAAGTTTGAACAAACAAAACATTAAAGGCAATAAGGACCTAAATGTCCTAGTGTAAACCTTAAGGTGTTCAAGCTTTTGACTTAAGTCTAAGGGTGGAATTTTGGGGTTATCCCACCATGGGGGAGGAGCCATGACTTGATAATTAGCCAAAAATGTTGGGCACATGTGTACCAAAGATTTTAAGACAAAGAAACCATAATTAGTGAAAAGGAAAATGACATAAAGCAAGGTTAAACTTGTTAAGTGTGTTTTGGTGCCCTTAAGCTTATTTAAGGCCATTTAAGTAGCCAAATCACTTATCCCTCTCTCATTTTCGTCCTCCCCCAGTGCAAGAACGCATCCATACTTCCTCCATAGCCACCACACCTTCAAACTTGCGATTGATTGAAATTGAAGACAAAAGGAAGCATTTGGAAGCAAACTAGAGCTATTTCTTGCATACTCCAAGGATTATGCTTCAAATTCGGCCTACTCACTTTGGTAAGGGTTCTCTTGCTCCCATAGTTTGTTTTCTGTATTTTCAAAAAAAAAATGGAGCTATGGCTAAGCTTGGAAGAAAGCCATGAGCTTGATGAACCAAGCTTATTGAGGGGAGTGCACTTATTGAAGGTTTTGTGACCTAGTGTGAAGTGCACAATGATGAAAGTAAAGTGAGGGTTTCTAGAGCCCAAAGTTAGTACTAAATACTGTTAAAATCCTCCTAAGACCAAGAATTAGCTCGAGGAGCGCTGCCATAGTGATTTGGTTATGTTTCTTATGTGGTTTATGGACTAACCTATGGTATATGTTGCTGCCACATTTCATGTGTTTGTTGTTTGTGTTTGGCTGCTGCATTTCGTTGCTATATCTTGTATATATGCCTTGTGGTTTTTGTGTTTTACTGTCTTTGGATGCAAGTTTTAATGAGGATCACATTACCTTAAGAAACCAAGTGTTACCCTTACTAACTTTCTCAATGAAACTTACTCCCCTCAATTCTGTCATTTCAGGTCCAGCTGAAAGATCACCTTCAAACTAACCTTTGTGGTTTGAGTTTTGATCTGAAATTTCAAGTACATGAACCTCCATATGTCTATTTGTGATCTGGAAATTTTGGTGATTTTAGGAGCACATTTGGTATTTTTAATGGTGGTACTTACTGTGTTGTACAGCAGCTGTCCAGCATCCTGTTTTTGGAGTCCATTGTGTTTCAGGACCTCCTGTAACCTAGGGTGCGTATTTAGCTGAGCTAAGACCATATTGTAGTGCATGTATGCTTGTATATATAGTGTATGTAAGATGAGACAAGTATGTGAACATTTGAGTAATGTTTTGGCTATGTAAGTGATGTGGTGCAAAGCTGCCTAAGTGTGAATGATAGGCTGCTTACTTGTAAATTCTCTTTTGGCCACATAAAGTTGCAAAGTTGCCAGAATTTCGATCATGTACCAAAAGTTTAATATCTCCCTGTGTAGAATGAATCTTGGTATGAAATTTTGACCACACCTAGAGAACATCTAGAGGTTGAACTGGAATTTGGAATTTCTGGATTTGGATCCTTGTAGCCAAATATATGACGTTGCAAAATTGGCTGAGTTACTGTTCATTTGGTCAGAATTTTGTAACCAACTTAAAAAATCCATAACTTGGTCCATAGGTGGGCTATTGATGTAAAACAAAATTCCTTGGTTTGCTCTAAGTCTCTACTTCATAATGGAGCAAACAAAACAGGGGCATATGAGGCTAGAATGATACAGTTTATTAGTGGAAGTTACAGGTGCAGTAGCTGGCCACTAGAACTTAATAAGATTGCCTAATGTGTGGAAGCCAAAACTAAGACTTGTGCTAGTATTTTCCTTCTTTGCTGCCATGCTGTGCATGAAATGTGAATATGTGTGTGATGGTTGGACCAATATGCATGTATTTACATAGTGCCCAAGTGGGCCACTTGTGTATGCACACTAAGGGTAGTGTTCTGATGGCCTACAAAACATTAAAAATCCTGGGAGTCTAAATGCACAGTTTTGGCACCATAACTGGACTACCCCAGAGTTGGTAATAGTGTAAGTACCTATGTACAAAAATGATACATCTTCTCTGAAGGAACAATAACCGAACATGGTTGATACAAATAGGCAAAGCTTTGTTGAATGATATTGGCCAAAACTGGCGCTATATGTGCCAAAGGTAGTTATCCAGATATCGGACATGAAGAATGTGGCTATCTGGATAGCAGGTGTGTAGGATACTTACTATCTTCCCGAGGGGCCTAGACCGAAAATGGTTGAACTGACCCTCGGTACCGAAGATAATATAAGAAAAATATGTCTTGAGACTTGGCCAAAATTTGGAGGAAAAAAAGAATTTTTCATTAATGCATTTGTACAACGAGTAGAAATGCACAAAGAAAATGAAGTAGAAAAAAGAAAGCCTATTCAGGGCTCTGGATGCCTTGGGGACCTTGCCATCCTGAGGTACTTCACCACCAACTTCCTCTGTCACATCCTTCGGTGCCGGAGGAAGGGCAAAGGGAAGATTGAGGTGCTCTATCCTCAACCATGTCCAGCGAGGCCCTTCGGGGATGTCCAGACCCGCGAAAAATGAGATGTCGAGGTCTGGGTACTTAGACAAAACTTGGTGTCGAGCCAAACAGAAGCCATCTTGGAATTCAACCTTGGTTGCTTGATCAGCTTTGTCCTTCTCAACAGCCAAGTCATTCAGCTTGCCCCTTAGCTCAGCGATGTCCTTCTCCAGCTTCTCGTCTTCTTCTTCTTCTTCTTCTCCTTCTCCAGCGTATCGACCTCAGCTTGAAGTTCAGCATTGTCTGTGAGGGCCTTCATGAGGAGTGCAGAGTCCTCCTCCTTCTCCTTTCGATAGGGCTCATTAGCCAAAGTTAGCTCGATGACCTTCGCGCCGAGATCAGACACCTTCTTGGAGAAATCTTGAAAGAGCTCCTCCTGACTCTTCAAGAACTCCTCCCAAAGTTTGGCCATCTCCTCCTTGACTATCTTCTTTAGCTTAGCGTACTTAACCACCGAGCTGGCACAAAATACCTTGGCCTTCTCCAAGAGCCCTTCCATCAGAGATCGGACCAAAGACTGCTTTGCTGCCCAAGCTCTAAAGTATCCACTGTACGCTTCAGTTGGGCCCGAAAAATGGTAACCTCGTCTGAATGATACATGTAACTGAGCAGCCTGCAGTTGGTAGCCTAGCCACAGTGTAAGAGGGAAGGTAGAACTTAACTGCCCACTTCTCCATTTTCTCCGAAGTGGTGCAGCACGGGTGAGAGTCGAGAAGAGCCCAACTCTTGGGAATGGGCCGAATAGTCAAGAGTGAGGTCGGAGAAGACATATTCAGGAGAAGGAAATGACTTCGGAAGAATTGGATGAATTCAAAAAAGTAGAAAAGGCTAGAAACACAGAAAATTAAAGGACTTTAGGAAGGAAAACCCACCAAAATTCTTGCCGAAGTCGGGATTTGTGAATGCCGTTGTGAAAACTTGCTAGGAATCACACCGCCGCTCGTGCCACTGCAGGAAAAAGAGAGAAAGCCTGAGAGCAAAATGGAAGCAAAAGAAAGCAAGGAAGGAGAACTCTGAGCAAAGGAAGGTTTATATAGGCTGAAAGGGGCAGGCGAATCGTCGCCATAATTATCCCTCAAAGGTGAATCATCACCATAATTGCCCCTCGAAGGCAAAGAGACGCGGTTGGTACAACCAACGCGACTATCCACCAATTGCCACATGACACGTGTCGCCTGACGTAGGAAACGAGGCACACCTCTTAACAGCACGGAGGCCTAGGCAAGGTTATCCGAAGTGATGCATCTTTCTGATTAGAAGATGTAACAATTCACTGACAAAGAACACATGCTTAAAGAAAGGGGATATCCACCTCGCGCTAATTGAATAACTTCGGGAACATTGGAAATTCGGCCAAAAATTGGGAGAGCCACTTGAGTACCAGAGGAGCTACCTCGGTTAGGAGAGGCATCTCAGATTGCTAAAACTCCCTCCTCTGAAGAAGATAACCTTGGCTAAAAATTCAATCATGACAACTGAATTAAACACCATCTTCCACGAAGACTCCCATGATTTGCTCAAATAACCAAAGATATAACTTTAGCTTTCTGAGGAGGGCATGTGATAGCCAAAGGGCTATTACCCTCCAAACTCCCAAGCTATGATGAAGCACCGCCCTCGGAAAAGATGAGCATCACCCTCGAAGAATGTGAGCACCAACTTGGGAAAAGAGGGTCTGCAATCCTTTACCCCCTGACCTCGGTAATTCACCATCACCCTCGAGGAATAACAGGACTGACCTTGGGAACATGGTACACTACCACCATCGGTAAGATGACCTGACCAACTTTGGGAGGAGTAGACTCACCATCCTCGGCAGGGGAAAACATCTTCCAAACGGGATCCTCTGTACCGAGGGGCCTTCCGAATGACTGGAGCAACCTCGGCTAGAAGCTCTCATATCTCGAAGAGGTCTCTTTCACCGAATGGGTCTTGTGAACATGAAAAAAATGGTTAAGGAACCTCTAACACAGAGACCACACACATGCCCTTAACACACAGGCCTCCCACGGCCTTAACTTTTGACCAGAAAGGCCTATGGCCAACTGGAGATCGCCATCCCCGAAGGTACGGACCATATCTGGCCAAACATGTGCCCTGATCTGAGTGGGCTCTGTCAAATGGACTTCTCCCAATGTCCTCCTATAAATACTTGGGGAAACGACCTTGGTAAGGACACAGGCTGAACTCTCAAGAGAACTCTACTCTTTACTCTCCATTCACTACTCTTTACTTGTCAAATACTGACTTGGGTGTCGGAGGCTCTTCCCCTGGAAACACACTCCGGGGAGCTCCTAACCCCTGTTCTTTTGAGAGTTTCAGGCGATCTCATGATGGAAGTCTCATCTACGAGCATCTCTATACCGGAAGTCCCTCTCAGGCCTACCAAGTCGTACAATGAAGATGTCGACAGGCATCACCTATGAAACTCACAAACTCGTTGGAGAAGTTAGCCCAAATGTATGTCCAGGACATAGTGAGATTACGTGGAGTACTAGAGTCCATTGTATCTAATAGTGATCCAAGATTTACAGCTTGGTTTTTAAGTGGTTTTCATAAAGCACTAGGAACCAAAATCCACATGAGTACTACTTATCATCCTCAGATGGATGGGCAATCTAAAAGGGTAATACAGATACTGGAAGACATGCTAATGAGCTGTGTGTTGGATTTCAAAGGTGGACGGGACCAACACTTGCCATTGGTGGAATTCTCATATAACAATAGTTACCAAAGCACCATTGGCATGGCACCTTATGAAGCATTATATGGAAGAATGTGCATGACACCCCCACTGTTGGGTGGAAACCTCAGACAGGTTAGAGTTGGGTCCCAAAATTATTGAGGAGACAACTGCCAAAATCAAGAAAATTCAAGAGAGATTAAAGGCAGGTAATGAAAGAACCATAACCTATGTGATTAAAAGAAGAAGAGACTTGGAGTTTGAGGTTGGTGACAATGTTTGGCTGAAAGTTGCACCAACCAAAGGCACTGTCAAATTTGGTAGAAGACCCAAGTTAGCTCTAAGATACATAGGTCCTTATGAGATCATGGACATAGTTGGCAAGGTAGCATACAGGTTAGGTCTACCGCCAAGCATGTCAAGTGTTCATAATGTTTTTGCATCAGTACACGTAAGAAGTCTCTAATGGACACAAAGCATGCTATTGTTGTGGAAGAGATACAGTTGGAACCCAACTTAGCATATGAAGAGAAACCTATAGCTATCTTAGCCAAGGATAGTAGAAGGTTCAGAAACAAAGTTACTCGTATGGTTAAAGTTCAGTGCTCACACCATTCTAAAAGAGAAGCAGCCTTGAAAACTGAAAAATACCTTATGGAAAGGTATCCTGAAGGACACCCAAAGCTAAAGGCTATTTTGGAGGACCAAAATTTTCAAGGGGGGGGGGAGGATTGTTACCGCCTCACAAAAATGGGAGAATTACAAGTGTAGAATAATGGTCAAAAAGCCATTATATTGTGTAATTCTCTTCATAGTGATTGAAGTGTGAGGGGTAATAGGTATAATGAACACCTCCTTAAAAGTGTTCCAAGTTGGTAACTTGGCCCCTAAGAAAATCCTTATAGATTGCTTGTTTGTCAAGCAATCTTGGTCTTTTTTGTAAGGTTTTGGAAATTTTGGTACTTAATTGCAAACTCTCAAGAAAGAGCTTTGGATAGCTATGGGAAGGATATGAATGGTATGAAAGTGCTATTGGAGGACCAAATTACTTATGGAAGACAACTAAGGACAAAGAAAATACAAAAAGGCATAAAGGACCTAAGTGTTCTAATGTAGGCCTTCAGATGTTTATGTCTTTTACTTAAGTCAAATGGAGCAATTTGGAGTTTTCCCACCTAGGGAGGGGCGGCTATGGCTTGTAAAAGGGTCAAAATGTTATGGACCTCCTAGTGGGAAGCACTCCTGAGGATGGTAAAGTCTTATAAATTAAGTTGGAACCCAGTTTCAAGTTTACATAGCAAGAATAGAGAAGTTTAGAAAAGTTCACTAAGTTCCGAGGAAGTTAAGGCACTAAATAAGGTTCAGGGGAAAAATGGTAATTTTGCATCTTGAATAGCCGGGCATGGTCCCGAGTAGTTAAAATGAGCTTTTATAACTTAACTTTCAACATTAACCCAAACTTGGAAAAAATCATCAAGAATTTAATCAAGAATAACTAAGTACCAAAACATGGGGTTTTAATTGTATTAAGCTTAATACTTTGGTGGCTTGGAGGTTAAGTGAGTGTTTAAGAACGGGAAAGTGAGACTATGGCTGCCATAATCTCGTTTCCAACCTTCTCACTCTCATTTTGCTCTCAATTCAACCTTGAAAGCAAGATTTCTTGGTGCCAAGAAGAGCTATCAAGAGTATATAAGCTAGAAGGAGCTCATTTCAAGCATTAAACCATGGATTTGGAGCTTGGAAGTGTGTTTTCTCACATCCTCTATTTTTGATACGAGGTAACCAATGTGTTCTTGATTGAATTCATGTTATTTGGTTAGTTTGGAGCTTGTGTTTTGGTTAGGAAGCAAGGTTTTGATGTTTGGTGTCTATGTTTTTTATTGGAACTTAGGTGACACTTTGTTGAGCTTAGTAGATCGGAAAGGAGGTTGATTCTTGCTTGTTACTTGGAATTGAGGTAAGGGAGTTATGACTTGAAGACCAATTAATGCTATTGACATGAGTTGCTGGAAGAATTTGAGTAATTTTAGCAATAGCATTAGTTAGAGGATTTGGTTGAATTGTGGTGGACTATGAGGTTTGAGAGGGTTCGGATGATGTTACGAAACATCATAGATTGGCTTGTGATAGTTAGTTATGTACTATGCAACATGGTCTATGTCTGTGTGAAATTTGCAGGCTCTCCAAGCATGTTTACTATGTTTGCTAAGTGTCCAAAGTTCATAGCAGTAAAATGCGTGCCAATTCTGTAGATTCGCAGATTGGCGACGCGGCGCCAATTTCCCTCACCAATTCGCGACGCGTCTCTAATTGTGCAAATGTGGTCTGAATGTTACCAATTGTGGCAACGCATCACCACAGGCAAGATGGCAGAATTTCTCACATTTTTCTAGGGTGCCTTGGTGTTAGTGTTGTGCCCAAAAGGCCAATCATGAGATAATTGTATTTTTGCACATTGAGTCATGATATTTTATTAAGGCATTAATCCAGCAATTATGTTTGTTGTTTTTGTTTTTGCGTAACTTAACAAACATAATTGTAACCCTAGAATAATGATATTCTCAAACATCCCTAGTCTAGTATTATTGTGGAGCGGGTTGCAATAATACATAACGACTAGCATATGTGGAGACTAATATGAGATATGTAGTCTGCATATGGGTACAAGTTGCAGAACTTGTGTACTGGACCGACCCACCATGAGAACACTACATGGATCGTTATATGAGTGTCATAAGTGATTTTCATAGTGATCATGGTATATGTAGTCCTTCGACCTAAGATCATCAAGGTTCCTTACATGTGAGTCACATACTTTGATACTTTCCTTTGTTGCTCGTAACTGAGTGAACTTGAATGAGGTCATTGGGTATGTCACATATCATGTAGAGGGATTTGTATGATCAAGATGGGATTTGTCCCTCCTATGAAACGGGAGGGATATCTTTGGGCCCCTTGATAGAGTAAGACTTAGAAAAATGCTTGGCCATGCTCGGATGAGTTGATATACGATATCAATGTCATCAGTTTAGGTTGGTCTACTCGGTAATCAAGAAACCAAAGATTGGGCTATACGAGAGTGACACATTCCATGTCTCGTGCTTAGTCTTGATATCTTGGACAAAGGGACAGTGGCATATATCGGTTATAATCATAAAGGTTTAGTCGAATCATCGACAATCTTGTCACTTGGGTAGCAATGATGTGTTGCTAGACACCGCTCATTGCTCATGATAATAAATGTGATTTATGATCAATGCCAATGTGGTAAGAGCCTATTAGGTCGCACACATAGAGCTATTTGGATCATTAGAGTGCATGGGCTAATAATTTGGGTTTTGGTTTCACAATAATTTCGTATTAATAATATGCTCAATAGTTGAGCCATTATTAAGCCCGAAATTAAAGCCTAGTTGGATTAGGGCTTTGAAACCCATTAGGCCTGGAAGTTGAGTCTCACTATAAATACAACTTATAGTGAGAAATTTACAGGCCTCTTTGCCCTAGCCTCCCAAAAGGACAGCCGCACTCTTCTCTTACAATTCCTTGGAGGACACAAGCTAGCACTATGAGCATAAGAGAAACGTATCTGCTGGAACGTGGTGGAAGCGTGCTGATCCCGAGAGGCTCGTGTGGATAGCATAGAGAGCTTGAACATGTCAACTGTTCAAGTTTTATGATTCGACTCTACAGTTGAGTGAGAGATCTCAACCGAAAATTAGGTATGAAAATTTTTTGAACACCCGGTTACCTCATTTCACTTGGATCCTGAAGGGTTTCGGTTAAATTCTGCTACGCTGTTTGGCTCCCGAAACCCAACACTTGGGGCCTAAGTATGTCATGGGTAATCCGAGACTTCTGGAAGCCCCTCAAGACTTAAGCGTTTCTGTAAGGTTTGAAAGATTTTATGGTTGGTTTAGCCATAAGCAAGGAAACTAGTTGCAAATGAGCATAAATAAGTAGCATTAGCTCAGGGGAAAGGTTTAGAACCTTTGGCAACCTAGCCGTGCCGTAGCCACGAGGTTGCAAGGTGAAACCTTAGTGCACCTAGTCTATAATAGTCTTACCATAATTCCCTTGCATAACATACTAAGGGAGAGGTTCAACTAGTGATTTATCACTAGTTAGGCTGGCAAGTGCAACTTGCTAGTAGGCAAGGCAATGCCTTGTAGTTTAAGGACAAGGATGAGGAGAGGTCTCAAGGGACCTAAATATATGCATATATTAGACCGTCAGGTTGTATGAGCTCACAGCAGGTTACATATGTTATCATATGTGATGTCCTTAGTAATTTTCTTGCAGGTACACTTAAGACCCCTTACTGAGAATGTTATGTTCTCATTCCTTAGTTATGTTGTGCAAATTCAGAAGTTGTTGGCCTGGATAACCATTGAGGGTTATTGTAGTAGTAACATTTTGTGCACAGGTATTGCACTTGAGAATCCTTGTTATTCTAGTCTACATGAGTATGCTTGAGTAGTTTGTTGGTCAAGTAACAGTACTAACTAGAGCATTCCTTTGGCTGCAGAGCCTAGTAGCACTTGGACAAAAGGATTTTGAGACTCGCCACTGGGATTCACATCCAAGGTGGGAGTTAGTTAAAGAAGTTCTCAATTAAGGCTTGTATATATACAGCATTTTAGTTGCCTCCGTAATCTATGTTATGAAGAGTCCTATACTCTAGGGTTGCTCTTGGGTGAGGGCATTAGTCTACTTTATGTATGAATACTCCCACGAGTTGTTATGTGTAGTAAATTCACATAAATGTTCATTTTGTATACTTTGGCTATTTGTACTTATTTTCTGTAGAAATTACTTGGCCAAGTTAATGCTTTATGTTTTTTATTAATCCAAGTCAAAGCATGAAGAGCATGTATCTTGCATATTCTAGGATAATCAACTAGTATCATGGGATTTTAATCCGCACACATATACAACTAGCCAATTGCAATCACTGTGAGACCAGCTCTTATAGGGCTTCCTGAGCAGACCCGAGGGACGGCCGTGTCACAAAATGTTGGGCACATGTGTACCAATGAGTTTAAGACAAAGAAACTAGGCTTATGGTCAATGAAAATAACATAAAGCATGATTAAGGCTAATAAGGATGTTTAGTGCCCTAAAGCTAATTTAAGAAGCCTAACATGAATGTTATTCTCCAATATTTGACCCACACAGCCACCACCCTCCTCACTACTTCCTCCATAGCTCCTCCATAGCCACCATACCTCTAAGATTCAAATGGAAGGCAAAAGAAAGCAGTTGGAAGCAAGCTAGAGCTATTACTTGAGTACTTCAAGGATCAAGCTTCAAATTTGGCCTACCTACTTTGGTAAGGGTTCTCTTGCTCTCACGGGTTGTTTTCTATATTTTTAAGAAACCATGGATGTTACCACCTTCACAAAATGGGAAAATTACAACATGAGGACTTAAACTTATATGCTTTAATTTTCACCATATTGTATGATTTGTGAAGTGTAAAGTATTCAATATACACCCCCTTAAGTGGCAAAAACAATGATAGCTTGGTCATTAAGAAAGCATTGGCACATCGCCTAATTTTCAAGTAACCTATGGACTAAATTTTAAGGTTACAAAAGTTGGGTACTCGATTGCACAAATATCTAAAGATGGCTATGGAAAGGACATGGATGGAATTAAGGATATTGTTGGGGACGAAATTGCTTAAGAAGGCAAAGTTGATCATTTATGGCATAATGCCAAGTAAGGATCCAAGTGTCCACATTTTTGCCTAAAGTCAAAATGATTTTTTGACAAGGTTAAAACAGGCCAAAATCAGTCATTTTCATAAAGAAAATGGTTGGAAATAACCTGTCCAAGTTTTGGCCAAATTTCCAAAAATTTGCATATATGCCACCTGGGTCAAAATGATGCATAAATGAAGAAAAATCTTCATTTCATTGCCATTTTCCTTAAATTTTGGCCTCCAACAGCTAAGACCTCTTCCTTAAGCTCTTCCATCATCTTCCATAGCC
>SMDT01001355.1:0-94773 GCA_005392925.1 Aquilaria sinensis | reverse complement strand
CATATTTATGTTTTTTTTTCAGTTATTATATGTTCTTTTATACATTTATTTATTCTTTTATAAATTTTTTTTTTCAATTTCTATATGTTCTTTTATGAATTGTTGTATGTTCTTTTTTAACTGATATATATTTTTTCTCAATTCCCATATGTTATTTTATTCATTATTATTTATTGTTTTTTAGTTCCTAGTTCTTATGTGCTTTTATGTGTTCTTTTATGCATTATTAATTTTTTTATAAATTAATTTTTTTTTCAGTTCTTATTTGTTCTTTTATTTAGATTCTTTTTCAATTTCTATATTTTCTTTTATGCATTGTTGTTTTATCTTTCATAAATCTATTCTTTGAGAATTTTGATATGTGCTTTTTATTAATGCCCGTTTGTTCTTTTTAAATTGCTATTTGTTCTTTTCTCAATTCCAATATGTTCTTTTCTTCATTCTTCTTTACTGCTATTTTTTGGTTCCATTTCCTAGTGGTCTTGTATCTTCCATTCCTTGCTGCTGGTTATTTTCCTTTCCATGTTTGTTTCACAATTGTCAACTAATAAAAGGACAAATATGTCATGTAAGCTAAAATAACAAATTATTACATTTGGTGCCTTTAATAGATGCTGATAAAAGAACATATAGTTTCTATGTACTCTTATTAGTTCTTTTATCAGTTTTCTTTTTTCAGATTTTTGTTTTCTTTTTATTTTGTGTATTTTTTTTTATTATTATTATATTTTTCCAGTTTTTTTTAATTTTTCTAGTATTATTTTTTATTTTAATTATGAGTAAAGAAAATCTAGTTAAATAATAATAATAATATGAAAAATGAAGTAGACTAGAAAATCAGGAAAAAGAACAAAAAAGCATGCAAAAAAAAAAAAGAAGTGAAGTCGAAAAAAGAAGAAAAGAACGAAACAAATGCGTGTGTCATGACTCAAGGAGATATTTTTTGCCAAAAATATGTATAGTTCCACAACGTTCTTGTTGATTCAGTTCAGTAGCAGCTAGCTGCATAGATTGTTGGTCCATTGTTAGCAACAATTTTACATATAAGTGGTCACATGCAATGTCATTATGTGGGCTGTTGAGCGACTTCAGCCATCATTAACATTTGGGTCATTCCTTTTTACCCGAGCAACTCATGTCCTGTGGAGAGCCGGAAGACCTGGTTAACACCGGCTAAAACATGGCGCATCGGCACACTGGAGTGTCACTGGAGCTGGCTGCAGCTTAAATGGAGGGCGGACATTGTGAGATTCCAAACGATTTGTGCTTCTGTTCACTTCCCTTGGCTAGGCGAGTTCTTCCACATTTTGGGTGAACGGGTGTGAGCTTCTTCGTCGTACATGGGACATCTGCCTTGTGTCTGCCGGATCTCCTCCTTCCGAGCCACAGTTTGGCGTTTTGTTTCTGTTTTGGGTTCGAATTTGACAGCCGATCTTCAGTTCCGTCGTCGGTGCTCATTTCCGTCACATTTTCCAGCTGCACCATTTGAGGCTTCCGTACAAATTCGGCCTTCCGGTGTCGTCAATCCGCCGCGAGGTCAGCTTCATCTCTTCCCTCGGGTTTTGTATTTTCTTCATCGTGACTTTCCCCTGCTCCTGCCGTCCCCTATAGCCTGGTTTTAGCATGAATGCAACTGTAGCGTCTGCTTCGGCCCGGGGTTTTCTTTGCTTGTTTTTTTGTTTTTTCTTCAATTCATGATTCCCGATTTCGTTTCTTGTGATTGAGAGTGTGTTGTAGTAACTAGTAAAGCAATATTATCTAGTTTTCTAGTGAACTTTGGCCGTCTTCTTGTGCTTGCTCTAGCCAAATCAAGTCTGCCATGGCGACTTGATCTGAGACTCGCGAGCTGAAGGAACTGGAGGGGAATCAAAGATTGATACCATTTTAGAACTAATAATAAACATGGTTGTATGTATATATATGTAGGGAGCACGCAAATTAATTAATTCAAGCAGCAAACAGTCCAATATTTTTTTCTCCAATCTCCTACAATATCCTTTAATTCTCTCTATTACCTCTCTTAAAGTTTCTTAATTTTTCACTAATATTTTCTTAATTACCTCTCAATCATCTCTCCATCTCTTCAATTTTTTTCTTCCACTAATGGCTTTACGAAGGAAGAACTCCTGCAAGGGCAAGGGTGTTGCCTCCTCCTTATCCGACATAGGGGTTAGTTCATTTTTGCAATGACGTTTGTTCCGCAAAAATTGAGGCTTCCATTCACAAGAAATTGCCGACAATGATCCAAATATTGACATGGCGGTATACAACCTTGGCCTTGACAATCAACTCTCTGATGATGACATTGAGGAAATTCCACCGACCCAACTCGGTGCCAAGGGGTCCTAACCAACACCACAAAATGAGCAACCTGAGCGGAGTCAAGTGAAGAGCGGGAATTTGAAGGCTTCCGTTTGGGCGCATTTTGAGTAAGTTTGGGAAGGTGAAATGACGTATATCAAGTGCAAACATTGCGACAAACAAGTTTGCAAACAAATTAAACTCCGGGATGAGCACCCTCACAAGGCATTTGAGTAAAGTTCATAGAGACATCGGTGGCATTTCCGGTGGACAAATACAACTGATGGGCGTTAGCAGCTCTAGTGGTCCAAGTATTTTTCAATTTAATCCAAAAACTGCTAGGTAAGGTTTAATTAATTTGATGATTATTACTAAAAAACCATTTAGACAAACTGAGGATGAACCCTTATAAAAATTCATCTAAAAAAATATAAATCTTGCTTATAAAAAAAACGTCTAGGCAAATGTCTATGCGAGAAAGCTTTAAACTGTATTAAGTTAAGAAAAGTGATTTACAAGTATATTTTTCTGCCGTTGATCATTGTCTGTCATTTACTTCTGATATATGGACATCTCCAATAAGATAAAATTACTATTGTGTCACTGCTCATTTGATAGATGATGAATGGATTATTAAAAAATGGATAATTGATTTTAAATGTATAGAATCTGATCATACAGGTTGGAATATTTTCAACTGCATTATTGAAAGTTTGCATAAATTTTTTTGTTGCCAATAAAGTTTTGTCCATTTCTTTTGGCAATGCTTCAAACAATGATTCGGTGGTGAGAAAATTGATAAAAGAAATAAAACAACTGCTTGATGGAAAAATTTTTCATGTTTGTTGCTTGTGTCACATTTTGAATTTATGTGTCCAAAATGGTTTACAACAACTGTAAAACTAAATTGAACCAATTCGAAATGCTTTATTTTTGTTAAAACAAAGAACAAATTTGATTGTGAATTTAAAATATTTTGTATTAAAAATGAGGTGAATTTTTCTTGGAAAAAGTTTAAAATCGATTGCGCCACTTGATGGAACTCAATATTTGAAATATTAAATGACGCTCAACTATGGAAAAATTTTTTGACTCGCTTTTTGAACTCAAAAGTTCAATGTGACTGGCTAATAGATGAGGTTTGGGAAAAATATTTTAAGTTAGTTGAGTTGCTTAGATATTTTGTCTAAGGTTTATTACCCAACAGTACACCAAGCAATGTTATATTTTGTAAACATCATCTATGTTTTCCACCAATATAGGAACAATGAGTTTTTGAAACCAACTGTTGAAGCAATGCAAAAAAACATGGCTTGATTATTTTCAACAAATCCTACAAATTTATTTTGTTGCATGTGCATTATATCCAAATGTTAAAATAATGGGTTGTCTACAAATGTTAGAAGCATACTATCATACATATTTAGGTCAAGCACAAGTTTCTGCATTTGCTATTTTTACTGAAGCTGACTACAATTTGAGAGAGTTATACAAACATTACTCTGTTAAGTATTCTAACAAGGTTAGGTCATCCGATCCAACACCAGCCCAACATTCCACCTTCTCATCCTCATCAAGGTTCAACCCAACTGCAAATATTATCAAACGACTGAGACCCATAAACCTAGAATTGGCAGAATGAGATGATTACCTCCGCACTTCATTTGAAAACAATGATGAAGACATCCTCTAGTGGTGGAAGAACAAAAGAGGAAAATTCCCGATCTTATCCATACTGGCGCAAGAAATTTTGGCAGTTCCGGTTTCAACTGTCACCTCCGAGGCCGCCTTTAGTGTAGGGAAACGAATCATCTCAGAAAAATGAGCAATGCTCACACCTAAAGCCGTTGAGGTTTACATCTGTAACTGGGATTGAGTGCTTGTTACTATAAGGAAACAAGATATTAAAAGCTCCAATGATGAGGTCTTTTCTCATAATGACCAACAAGAGTAGATTGTAGGTTTTCATTATAATTTAAAGAATTTAATTGATCTGATTACGCTGTTAAGCACAGATTTTAAGTTTTACCTTTTCATTTTTTTTTTCATGAAATTTTTTGCTATTTTCAAGTGTAAGGCACGTTCTAAATTATGTAAGTGTTGTTTGACTTTTTTATTAATAAAATTTACATCTGTGGTGGTGTTTTTTTTCTAAAAAATATATATTTCATAAAATTACTATCAAACAACGATTGAAAATAAATTATATATATATACTACTTATATTTAATTTTTCGGATGTAGATTTTATTTTGGCCATGCTATGGTCTTGTTATTGGTTGTTGTAGGTTTAGTTGTTTAAGTTAGTGGAGGTCTGTATTGATGGACTGTTCTTTTCAATTTGCTGCTTGAGTAAATTAATTTGCCTACTCCATGCATATATATACTTGCAGCCATGTTTATTATTAGTTCTAAAATGATGTCAATCTTTGATTCCCAATATATATATGTAGTGCAAGATGAGTATGATTCTCCTGAACCCGTGCTGGCTGATGGTAGGGCCAATGCAATCTAGGACTTTGTGAAGAAATATGAATGCATCAAGACCAAGCTTGCCATCATGGAGAGGACAAGCTTAATTTTGTTCAACAAACATGGTCCTTACCATTTCACTGCCTACATGCTCGTGGCCTTCTTTTCCCTCTCTATCTTTGCTAGGTTTGAGTTCTTATCCATTCTCATGCAGGTGTAAGCTATAAACTGCAAAATGCTAGAATAAGTGAAGCAGAGGTCATTGCTTCAATCTGTTAATGGCTACACTCTCTCATGAACTGGTTTTTTTTTTTATGAACTCTTGAACTAGGTTTTTGTTCATGGGTATTGACTATTGAAAACTATGGAAGTAGTTCGGCCGAATGAAATGTTGAAATCTTGCAAGTTTGCTTCAATATTTGATGTATGTTTTTTTCCTATTTTTTTGATATGGATTACTTGCTAGCTTTTTAGGATGCAGTGATAACTGATAAGTGCACCTTCATGAAGAGTGTCACATGAATGGTTGGTTAGGCAGGCGACGCTTGCTTTTTCTATTTCTAATACCCAACCTGGCAACCTCAAAAGTGCATCAATTTAATTAATTTGGTTCATTTTCTTCTAAAAATTTCCTATTTTTATTTTCGTTTAACTGTTGCATGGTCTCTGGTAAATTTCTTGCTCATAAGCTTAAGAACATTGCAGATGAAATTCATTTTTCTATTTTTCTTTTCCTGCACTGCTTGGGTGGTATAAAAATTACTAGTTGTATGCCAAATCAATGGTAATGTTCCTCTTAACAAAAAATCGATACAAGGAAAAAAGAACATGAGAGAACAATTTAAAATAAAAATAATATCATCCAAGATACAATGGATTTTAAGTTGAGGCATAGGATTGCTCATTCCTTTACATGTTTCAAGCCATGTTGGTTTAACGGTCTTGGGACATACTGCCCTCATATACAAAACCCTAAATTTTTTATTTTTGTTTCATGAATGCCGCATTATTATGAAACCAAGCTCTACCCACATTTTTTTTATCTAAAAGAAAAATATTGTATCTTTGGGAGGATAAGTAGCCAAGAAAAAAAAAGGAAAGACAAGTGCCAGAAAACAAGTAACATACGAAAAGAAGAAGAATGTTGAGTGTATAAAAAATTGAGGAGTGACCATATATAGAAGTTGTAAGTTGTTAGGCCAAACTATCCTGGACCAAAATCCATTACACAATAAAGGATAAGACCCATTGGATATAAAACATATAACATCGATTGCAGTTTAAAAGAGAATGCCATTGTAGAGTACAAACCAAATGAAATATGTTTGTTGGTATTCCGCCCTTGGGTAAAGAATAAATGTATTTTTTTAGTCCATAATAAAAACTATAAATCATATTCTATGTCCATTTTTTTTATAATCAAAATTAATAAAGCATAGAGTAGGATTGAGAGAGCATATAAGTAGCAAGTTGATGAACGAGAATAACTTTCTGCCTCAAAACTACAACCACAGAGCAACACTGAAATAAAATCAACAAGTGCATAGTCTGGCGGATGGAAGTAGTGAGAGAGTTATTGAGAGATGGAGCATTGAAAAGTACCTAGAGAGCCTGTGAACAATCTGTTAGAATCGTTACTGAGGCTAGGCCATGGGTGGACATGGAAAGTAAAGCTTCATGAATAACCTGAAATTCTACCTCTAAGGCTGATTCATATTCTGGAATAAGAAAGACTTTCCATTTATTTGGAGGGTTGTTGACTCCTAACCAAGCCCAAGCTGCTACATTAAGGTCATTCAAGCATTGTGCATGCCCTATCCGTTAAAAATATTTTTAGCTTTAAAGGAGGCTGGTGGTCTTTACCTTTGCCCTCAAGTTCCATATAGCATAAGAGGAGGATTATAGGGAAATAAGGCAAACTTTTATTGAAAATCCTTGGACAGAGAAATCTAAAGCAGGATTTCATTTTTTCTGGCAATTAAAATGGGGCATGAAAGATAGCATGTCAGAAAGTGCACTTATCAGGGCCGATCTAAATGGTCCAAAGGGTGGAGACAAGGGAACGAAGCTAATTTGGAGGGTTTTCTTCAGTTGACTCATGAGAGAAGCAAGCCACGCATCAAAAGACAAATAAGCAGATGGCTACGGGCGCGAAATATAATTGCCCTAGACATCTTGAGGTCTCGCACATTCCAAGAAAAGATATAACATCATCTCTGGGGAAGAATGGCATTAGGGGCTAAAAAGATCTATCAGACCCCTATGGGTAGCAAGGTTTGCCCTTGTTGATGAAGCCTGTGATAAGTATTTTCATAGAAAGGATTTATATTTTTAGGAATGCCAGACGCCCATCTAGACATAAGAATAGTCAACAAATCAAAAAGTGATAAGCAGCTCAGGGTATTGCCTATAGGTTCAAGAGAGATGAAGACTATTTCTGCAACACCAAATTATAACCTTGCTTCACAGAGTAGGACCTCGAAGCATTTATGAGCCAATAGATAGCATCCAAGAATCCATATACAAATTAGGATTAGTGGTTAAAATAAGTTGCATATTTTATAATGAGAAATGATTTTGAAGTAATGACTGCTTCCATCAGCACTCCTAGAAATCATAAAAGTCTACAACCTAGAGGCTAGGATCTTTGAACACATCCTTTCCAAGAGTACATAAATAGGTAGGTGAAACATTCGGAATCCATGCGTCCTCCCACACTTTGACTAGAAGCCATCTTCAATATTTCATTGAATATGATCACGAAGAGGTGGTTGGCCATGCAAGAGACTTTTCCAAATAGTAGTTGAATTCCCATTGGCTTTAATTAGCCATAAGGACTCGATAGACCAAAGAATCACTATGCCCTGTAAAAACTCACTAGAAAGATTTAGCAAGAATAATTTGATTAAACAGCCAAAGGTCCTTGATCCCAAGTCCTCTGAGACCTTTAGAGAAGTGAAGAAGACCTTGGTGGTGGAGATGAAGTCCATGCTTGTCATAGGCACTCAACCACTAAAACTGAATAAAATGCTTAGAAAGATCATTCAACATGGTTACTAAAACTTTAAGAAGCAACATGACATAAATAAGAACAAAAGATAAGGTAGGTTGAATAAGTGTGAGATGCTCTGCAAGGTTTAAGATATTCCCTTTCTAATCAGTTAACTATCGATGAACTTTATCCATAAGATATAGAAATGAAGATTAGCATGAAAGATCCTAGGTGAATGAGAGCCCACGTACAAGGGGATGATGTCATTAACCTAAAAAGAAAGGATCTAAATGCTGTCATTCGAAAGGGATCCTACAGCATTCCAACTAAATGATCATTTTGACTTATGAATATTAATGTATTAGCCTGCTGCAATCTCAAAACATTGTAGAGTCTGATTCAGGGTGTGAACTATTGTCATAGTTAGACGAAAACAAATACGACTGTCATTAGCAAAAAATATATGGCTAATTTCTAGATCACTCCTATTAGCTATGAGGCCTTGTATGATACTTGAAGATTGGAGCTTTTGTAACAAACTAGAGAAGCCTTCCACACACAGCATAAAAATACGATAAGCTAGGGGATCCCTTATCGAATACCTATAGAGGGAGAAAATTAGTCAATATTAGAGTCATTTACAACCACAAAATGGGACATCGTCCTTACGTACTGCATGATTAGGTGAACCCATTTTGTGTGGAAAGTGCATAGTCCAAAGAACCTTCTCAATAAAGGAGCACTATAAGGAGTAATACGCTTCTTTTTAAATGTCTTTATCTTCGGATGTCTTATTCAGAATAATATTATTATCACCCACAAGCTTTTGCATGTTGTTTATTGTACTTCTCCTACAATTTAAGCTACGTGGAGATAAAGCAATTTTAAAGTTGGATATTAGGAAAGCGTATGGCTCCATTCATACACAAAAAATTGTTCAAAGAAACAAAATAAAAACATTGTTCTTTGTAGGAAATTGTCTTTTGAGTAAAACAAAGCTTTCTCCCAACAAAGAAGAACATTACATCAATTTTCTAGCAAAAAAAAAAAAAAAAAACACAAATGACGTATTTTTTAAAGGTTGGGACTAATTAATAAATTTATAAATTTTAAGGTTAAGGGTTAAATATATAAATGCAAAATAAAGACCAGAGACTATTGGTGTATTTCTCATGTTGCATGACTTTATCATAAATGCTTCTATATACTACTACACTAAATAAATGAATGCACAAGAACTTTATTAACATTTGTCTGTCATTGTTTGTTTGAGAAGAAAAAATTTTGGTGGCATTAGATGTGGAAAAGCAGTTTTTCTTTTTCTTTTCTTTTTTTAGTTTTCATTTTTTATGTACAGTTTTTTAAAATATTTTTTTGAAAACATGTATAGTTATTCCACAAAAAAATTATTTTCTGGAAATGAAAAGTTAGAAAACTTGTTTCATTGAAATTTTTTTTCCCAAAACAAGATTCTATATTCTTTCATTATTTAAATATAGTACTCATATAAAAGAAAAGAATTACGTTTAAAACTATGATAAAACTGCTAGATATATTTTTCATTATTTACAATCCAATATAACATAATATTGAATAGGAACAATGAGTTGAAGATTAGGAGTCAATTCGTTTTAACTTAAATTAACTGACTTATTTTTACTTTTACATTTTTTATACCTAAAACCAATTTCATTTGAAAGTTAATATTATGCAGATGCAATAATCTATTTGAAAGTAAATTTTCATGGTGTTTTATTTTTTTTTGAATTTTTACTTTTTAATGTCTTAAATTAGAAAAATTCATAAAAATTTAGTAAGATTACAAAAATTGTATTTTCAATGGATTATTGCAGATACATAATATTGGCTTTTAATTAAAATTAGTCTTAAGTAAATAAAGATGTAAGACTAAAAATAAACCATTTTAGAGTTAATTGACTGAAGTTAAAATGAACTAGGTGTAGGATTTTTTTCGGTACAATATCAAGAGAGCATGATATTAAATATAGCTAAATGTACTAAGATTCAATGCCTATATGAGCAAATTCTACTAGTAATCAATCACTCCACATACGTGCAGTGATTTCATCTCACTTTGGCTGTATTAGTTGTTTGAGATATATAAACCTCAACCATTTGATTCTCAACACCTAAACCTTGTTTTTATTCTTCAAATATCAACCTTTCCTTTTCGGCTTGAGTAGATATTTCATTTATTTTATCTTGTTGTCTAATAAAATTGTGTAATACATAGCAAGCTATAAGAATTAAGCATTGTGTGCGAAGTGGACAGTTGGGTATCTTCTTTAAATCGAAAGTCTCACTCTTTATCCACCAAAAACTTTCTCCACCATATTATGGGAAAAAGAGTGTCGGTGATTGAATAACTCTTCTTTTCCTTTAAATCTGGTTCTCCCATGGAAAATCTTTAGGGATACCTTTCACCTCTATAAGAAGCTAAAAATCTTGGAATATTTGAAAAATTGGAATCCAGTAAATAAAAGTTATCTGCATGAACAAAATATAAAGAGCTTTAACTTAATGTAAACTCTATTTTACAGATGAAAGCCTTCTAAAGAACCAGTTAAAACATAATGGGCAAACTCAACCTGTCATTCTTAAACTATATTCCATGCTGTATAATCGTCCAAAAACTATAAAGTGTTGCATTAATCATCCCAAAACTATTTAATTATTATGATCTTGTACTGATGTCCATTACATTAGTTAAGGATAGATGAAAAATGATGTAGCTGCTTATGTGGCTTTGAAAACTTGTGTGGCTGTTAATGTTGTATTACTTTTCCATTAGTCCGTAACAGTGTGATAGACAGTGGGATGAGACAGCAACAATGAAATAGTTTGCGGATGATTGATGCAATACTTGATAGTTACGGGATTGTTAAGCAACACAGAATATAATTTAAAGACGACAAGTAAAGTTTACCTAAACATAATAGGTGTTGTTTTGCATCTAGTTGAGTTATGTCTATCAAGCATCATTATTCAAAACAAATCTAGAACTAGTTGTTTAAAATTGAACATGAAAAATCTTTTAGAATTATAAGTTAGCTTGATAAATGATGAAACCAAAGAGAGTTGTCTAAGACAAGTTTAATCCATTTGACAACCATAGTACAATCATTTCCAGTGCCTTCCTATCCCCTATTCACAAATGTAAACATCATGTCATGTGAACATGCTTCTAAGACATTTTGTGTAATATTAGAACTTTTTCTACCAAGAAAATTGTTTTGCTTGGTAGCGGGAGTTGATGAAACAACATGAGTGTTATCATGTGTAGCAATACAATTCTATGGCAACAAAAAATTAAAAGGTGATTAGAAGATTTAAAAATTATTGCTCATATGTACATGAACATAAAAAGTATGCATATGCCTTGAAATAGGGATGCCAATTTTGATTCTTTCAAACTTCTGGTTGCATTAAACCACCTTTATTTATAGGTCTGATTATATCATTCCGTATAGTTTCTAAAGCCCTCAAAACATTATTAAACCAATAGCTTATAATGGCTGTTGAATGTTGAAATCTTTTTACAATATGTCTTCGATTATCAATGTTATGCAAAATTGACAAATAAATGGCAAGAGCTTCTTTTACAAATACAATCTTTTCATCTTTTAACAGATTCAAACTTTTGAGCCGATCATATAAATTCAGGAATACATGAGAGCTCACACGAAAATTCTCAAAACATATAGCTGGATGACCTTGCAAGACTTCTATTACATAAGTCATACCCTTTAAAATTGATATTCTGTAAATGATCCTTTGAAGGAGAGATCTTTCAATTTCCAACACATATGAAAAAAAATCATATCTCCCAAAGAGTCTATATCATCCCAAGAATCATTTGAGCTAGAACAATTAGAATTAAAACAAACAATTGTAGAACTAATAGCACCTAAGTATGGCTTAAGAGCTACATAACCAATTAATGTGAAACTAAATTAACATATAACATGAAACTTGTGAAACTGAAAGAAAAAAATCCAGCAAATTTAATTGATAAATAATGGCCTAATTCCATATTTGACTTTTGTACTATAATGACTCAGATGTTCTCTACCAATTACGTAACATAATTGCATCTGATTGCACAATTTAAAATTTTAGCCCTCTAATTGTACAAATCAATAATTTTAGGACTTAAAATGTAATTAAACCTGTAGCCGTAGAAACTAGAAACTGATGAAATTTCAGCATGATTCCACAATTGTTGATGGTCTCAATTCTGGTGCGACCAACAGTCTTCGTTCTGACGTAATCGACTGTCTTGATTTCGGCACAATTGGCAGCCTTGATTTCGGTGTGATTGATAGTCTCGCTTCCGATGTGATTGACGGTCTTGATTAGGATGGAGGATGGCAAATCGATGATTGAGCAAGCTAGTGAATCAAGGACAAAGCAAGTTAGCGAATCACTGCCAAAGAATTAAGGAAAGAAAATTGAGGCCGACGAATTAAGCAATGAATGGAGGTGAGGAGCAATGGAAAACACGAGGATGAGACGAATCGAGGAATGGACAATGGGTAAGGAGGAACGAATGGATGGGAGAGGACCGATTGACAGACAAATTAAAGAACAAACGGGCGAGGATTGATGGACAAGGCTAGTAGGACAAAATGATTGGGAAGGGTAAAATTGGAAAATATGTGGAAAACATCTAACTGCCTAAAACTACACATAATATGAAATTGAACAAAATAAATGGGACAGAAGGAGTACTAAAAAGGGATGAGTCAAAACATTAGGGTGCAAATGCCAAAAACTAGGAAACTTAAGTGGCAATTATGTGTTTTTTTCCTTTGTAAATAAAAAAAAAATTTAAGTAAATGGCACAAAGTATCCCAGTCATTAAAATTCAGGGCTCGATTATGATGCCTAAAAGTTCAAGGAAGTGAATAGCCGAATCACTATAGTACAGGGGTCAAATAGGGAATTAGGCCATAAATGATCCGTAAAGTACTTAATACAAACTATTAGAATATTGATAGTTTATCTAATAAATGATTAGAAGTCACTGAAGTATTTAAAACTAAATTCACGAGCTAATTCTATTTGAATTATTGTTTACTTTAAATTGTTGAGACATTCCTTTCACCTTAAAGGTAACATTTTAATAACTATTCATCTCTAAATGGGGTCATGGAAGTGGGCAAATGCCATGTTATAAAAGTTAAAAGAGACATCTTCTATACTTTCAAGAAAATCCAGTACATTATCATTAGAATATGAGTAAAATTCAAGACTAGTAGCAGATTGTTTTTTTATTGAGTTTTAGCCTGAAGTAGTTTAGCTCTGGCATTCAAGCTAGATGACCACATATCTAAGCAGACTTTAAATTTCTCATATCTTATTTCTTTTTCTAGTACATCGCTTATCCAAAGTATTACTTGCAACATATTTTTGGCCTACTTGTTCATTGTTTTGACCTCATCCACTAAAAAACTCACTCTTAAGTTCTTGTTCTTCCTCGTCTATGGAAGGCACTTAGGTAGACATGTAATAAAGCTTTCTAGTAACATTGGTGGGTTTGAATACTTGGGAGAGCATGCTATAATGCTTGCTGCTAGATTTGTGATATGTCTTAATGTTCTTTTTATCTTACTGTGCTAAAGAAAGCACAACAAACAAAGTAGTAAGAAGTAGCAAACAAGTACTTTTAGGTGTATACGCCTATTGCTCCCATGAACTATAATGACTCAGACAGTTAACTCCTTATACTATGAACTGCACTAACTCGAATCCTAAATTTTGAGAAATCAACCAGTTTGGTCCTTTAACTCGGTTGCATGTTCATGTGAGTGCACATGAGTCAGATGCCGTGGGGCATTTAATAGAGTGGCACCATAGTTGCATTTCAGCAAAAAAAATAAAAAAAACCACCATCAAGGATGATGTAGAGGCTTTCTCCACCACCAGGGTGTATTCTTTTTCTCCTATCTGCCTTGTTGCCACACCCTTATCCTTGAACTCCACATTAGACCCTAAATGGAAAAAAGCCTAAAATCCTTTGACATCCCCACTGCCATAAACCCCTGCATCTAGCCATGCGCCAATGAAACCACTATTTGACTACCACGTCTCCGTCATTAGCTTCCCTTGCCCTCTCTTTCACCTCCTTTTCCTACATCCGCTTTCTTTGCTGGCTCTTTGACATTTGGTTCTCCTGCCTCCAAAACCTCATCGTCTTTCCATTCTCGTCAACACCTTCGGCCAATTTCACCATCCTTGGTAACATGATTATGCTCAAATCCTTCACATTTCTCATGCCAATCTTACTAGAAATCTTCCCTAACACTTGAATTTGAATCTTACCCATATCAATTTTTTTGACAACAAACTTTAAGGCTAGTTGTCGCTAGACCGTATCCATATAACAACAGCTAACCGTCGCCATCTCTAGCCACTAGCCATTGTTAGATTGTGGACTTTTAGCGACAACTTCTTCTCGCCAAATCCTGCTAAACTGTTAGCGATGACTAACCTTCACTAAAATGTTGCTGAACTTTTAATAACAATTTGCCATTATACTTAGCGATTGTTTGTAGCCATCACTAATTTATCCATCACTAAATCACATTTTTCTAGTAGTGCAAGATACCCATTTTTTATTACCTTCCTAGAAAATCTTAGGTGTTTGAATCTTTCTTTAAATAGGCTTTGATGAGATTAATCTGCCGTTAATTTATCCATGAATGTTGTGTCCTGTGCAAAAGGAAGTTTTTCAATGTCACCAGTAGGTAGCAATGTCTCTTTCTTTTGCCATTGTCAATCACCTTTTTCTTTATGAGTGCTCCATTCAGATCCTCATCAATAAAACAAGCAGTGAAATTTTTGAATTAATGTAATTTTTGTCTTTGTTTCGATTAGGCTTTTGCTCTAATTGGAAAAAATGACATCGTAGAGGACATGGAAAAATTGAGAAAGGTTGGGAGTTTTGGGGAAGTAAGGAATGGTTAATTACAATGGAGTTCGTGCCACTTTGTTAAACACCTCACGGCCTCTTTGGCTCACATGTGCTTAGGTGAACTCATAGAGGAGTTAATAGACCAAATTGGCCAATTTCAAAAAGTTCAGGGTTCAAGTTAATGTAGTTCATAGTTAAGGGACTTACCTATCTGAGTCATTATAGTTTAGGGGACTAGTAAGCATTTAGGCTTACTTTTTAGCAACAAAATAGATTCACTACAACAAAAAGCCAAGACAAACATATTACTAATGCAGTGTAGAAAATCATCTAACCTAATTCATAATTTAGAAAGACTTGCTTACCAACTCAAGCACACATATACGACACAACCATGCACTCTCAAAGGTATGCGCAATATAGTAGCAAAACCAACTTAAAAGGGTATGCCAATGTGTCTAATTTACCTTTAACTTTCATGAACAAAACTGATTTTTATAGGCAAACCTTAAACACTAAAAGTTATATGCATATATGGTTTAAAATAGAATTTGTTTGCCACACCCAAAGCTACTCTTTGAAACCAAAACTATAAAATGGCTGCATAAGTGAAATAAATGCACAAACTTATATATAGATAAAAATTGATTGAAAGATTGAGAGAGATCAGATGAACAAATTAGGAAATCAAATAATGATGAAGCAAGGGTGCCACGATTTATCAATAAATTGGAATAAGTGAAGCAAGACGAGGCATTATACAACAATGAAGAATCAGATTGAAGGCACCATGGCTGGAGCTATGGTTGAGCGAGAGAAAAAGGTGTTAAGACTCAATCAAGAGTTTTAATGAAATGAAAACCATGTTTTCTAGCTTTTAAAAAATGGAAAACAACCAAAAAGATGTTTTGTAATTCTTAATAAAATGGAAAACTGTTTTCTTAGAACAAAAAATAAAAATGAATGAACTAAACACATTTTCTTTTCTTTTCTTTTTTCAAAATTTTTTCTAAAACTAAATAGAGTTTTAATTTCTTTGAAAGAGAGAGAAGAACTTCTTACGGATGATAGCCTCTTCTGTTAGGCCAATGAACAAATTCCAAGGAGCGAATTGATTTAGAGTTGGGTAACAATCACGAAGCGACATCATTTTTTGTAAGAATACTCGAGTGTTGCTACTGTTGCCTCATTGATCTACATGTCTTTTTGTAGCCATGTTAAACACATGGATCACTTGGCAGACACTGAATAGCACAACAACTATCAATAGGACATATCAGTACTTAATCGACTTAGCTAGCGAAACAGTGAAGATGGCTGAGCTGTAATTGATGAGCACGGCAATGGTGGTGACCCAAATCTACTAATCTAACAATTTGATTTATCAATCCCTAGGATTGAAAGACCCTAAAAAAACCAAATCTAAATTAACTATTCATAATATTACCAACCAGACTTAACAACTAAGGGTTTGACTTTGACCTAATTCAGAGCCTTAATTTCTTTGAAAGGGCAAAAAGAACCTCGTACGGATGACATGACAGCCTCTTTTATGAGGCCAATGAACAAATTCCAAGGAGAAGAGAATTGATTTGTGGTTGGGTAAACTAACAACAACTAAGCGGCATTATGTTTTGTAAGACTACTTAAGTGTAGAGATGGCAAAATCTAATCCGCATCGATGATCTAGCTCAACCCACTCAAACCTACGCCCAACTAGACCCGATTTGACAAAAAAAATCAACAATCTGAACTCGACTATACCTACACAAACTTGAATCTAAATTTGATTGAAGGGAAATCCTAGAAAACCTGAATCCAAATGACCCAAAGCCGAAATACTCGAATGCAAAATGACTCAAGCCTGAATTGATCCGAACCTGAAATAACCCAAACACGAGATTGACCTGACTCAATTAAAGGGAAACCCAAGAAAACCCGAATCCGAATGACCCAAAGCTAAAATACCCAAATACAAAATGACTCGAGCCTGAACTAACCCAAACCTGAAATAACCAAAACCTGAGACTGACCTGACCCGAACTTGAGATGACCTGATTACTAAACTTGACAAAATCCAATTTTAACCCTCACCCTAAACCTTAACTTTTCTTTTCCATTATTTTCCATATTTAGTAAGTCCTAAATATGACATCTTCCATGTTTAATAACTTTTATTTTTTAGGGCTTTCATATTTAGTATATCCCATATTTAGAAAAGGTGAATTTCATAACTAGTACATTCCATTTTTTTCTACTTCCATATTTAGTAAGTCTCATATTTGGGAATGAGACTTTTATATTTAGTAGCTCCATTTCTTTCAGATATTCATATTTAATAATTTTCATTTTTTGATAGGAGATATCCATGTTTAGTAACTTCCATTTTTTTAGGATTTCTATATTTTTTAAGTCCCATATTTGGGTAAGAGACTTTCATATTTAGGGAAGAGACTTCCATTTTTAGTAAATCTTATATTTGGATTATTTAAAAACAAGTAACTTTTATATTTAGTAAGTTTAATGATCTTGATAGGCAATTGTTAAAATTACAACATTCATCACTAAATTTTTAAGTATAGTGCAATAAGGTATCTAAATTTAAAAAAATTTCATTTCAGTCACCCTTAATAATTACAACATTAGTCCCTTGAACTTTTCAATCTTTGTACTTTCAACCCGAATATGACTCAAAACCTAACCTGAATTTACTCAAGACTGAAATTGACTTGACTTGTAGTAAACATGTACCTAAATAAACTCTGCTTAACTCAACCCAAACCCAAAATCAACTTAACCTAAAATTAACCCGAACCCAAATAACTCAACTTAAACTTAAATTCATGCAAACCTGATTAAATCCAATTCAAATGAACTGATACAAACCTGATCCGACTCACCTAATTGCCATCACTACTATGGGTTGCTGTCCTTACCTTGTTCCTCCGGATATCTTTTTGTAACCTTGTTAAACACATGGATCGCTAGCCGGACACCTAACGGCACGAAGGCCGCCAACAGGACGTATCGGAACCTTACCGACCCCGTTGGCGAGACGGCAAAGATGGCCGATCCGTAAGTGACGAGCATGGCGATGGTGGCGACCCAAATCTCCAGGTAGAAAGGGAAGCGAACGGTGAGGGAAATGATGACGAGTATTGAAGTGGAGAGAGCGATGGTGTTGGAGATGAGGAAGACATAGTAAGGCTGCTTGTGCGAGGCGTATATCGCTCTGCCGGCATGGTGGCCTTTGTCGTTATCCTGCCAGACGCTGCCGGGAGGATTGACGCCGGCGGTGAAGGTGACGGTGGCAATAAGGGTTACGACGATGAGGAGAATGTTCCTGGTCTCCGTGGTGGTGTCTCGGTCTTCTCGGTATTTGAAAAAACTGTACCAGCTGCGGCTCGGAGGTAGAGATACGGAAGAAGCCATTTTCTTCTTGGTTGGGCATGTTTGGGACTTAGAAATTAGCGTTTTATACCGATGAGATTACTACTTGGCAATGAAGTTAAAAGACTTTTGGACTCGGTCTTAGTCTTGGTCTTGGTCTTGGTCTTGCTTTTGTCTTGTTCTCTCAGTACCTGTCACACGTGTGCGTCTTCTCATTATAAAGGGGTTTTTAATACTATCAGATTACAATGGAAGTGCTTCATCAGAAAAAGTAGCAAAGATTTACAATAAAAATGACTTTAGGCTTGGTCTTGGTCTTGGTTTTTTTTTTATTAGTACAGTTCATGCACCCAGATCTTTGTTGGTGTTACTTAATTATTCTCATGAAAGTATATTAATTACGTCATCAACCGAAATGTTTGTCTTTTTTAAAATATTTTGTGCGTCATAATATAGGTAATTATTTTTATATTTATAATACATCATCATTCAAATTTAAGTAAATTAGTTTGCATATCCGTCATTCCCTTATGATTCCAAGTTGTATTAAGGATCGAAAAATATCATATATTTAAATTTTATACAAATATTATTAACAAAATTATTATCATTGGAACAATAATTTAAATAGTACAATAAAATACTGAAAATTATTGTTAAAAACATAAAAGAATGTTAGTCTCTTCATTCCAAAACCTTTAAAGTATTTGATTTGATGAAAAAATTAAGATAAGGAACAATTTTTTACTCTTTTTTTTTTCAATTTTTCCATTATCAAAAAGTAACGACTAAACTATTACTTTTAAACATCAATGATTTATTTGAAATTTTTATCAAAGTAGTGGGCAACTTTGCAACTTAAAAAAAATGGAAAAATGAGAACTTTACAAAAAGCTTAGGGATGAAAATGAGAATTTTGAAAGGTTAAGGACTAAGAAAGGAAAATGGGGCAAACTTGCCACTAAACTATATGCGTAGAGTAATTTTACCATTAAACTTTTTTTTTTTTAGCATGCAAGTTTACCATTAACATTTTTGTTGTGAGCAATTTGTCCATTGTATGTTAGATACTAGAAATATTTCATTTGTTTAGAATATTTCCTGACATAACTGTTAAACTAGTCTCTGAAAATTTTCTTCTTGACTCCTAGCTACCCAAACCTTTCATAACACCTGAATAAGTCAAAGCTTAAATGAGTCAAAATCCTGTGTTGGACCACACACCCCAACTGTGGAACCTTCTTATTTTCACATTTTTCATTATAGCCGAGCAACCCTCCATCATAGTTGTCATCAATCCTTTATTCTAAAACTGTAGTGTCTTTGGATTTAGTCTTACCTGCAGTAATTGAAAACCTAGTTTGATCAAGATATGTTCTAATTAAGGAGTGTTTCCAAAAGCGTTGCTAGGATGTATGAAACAGTGAGGGTAATGTCGGTAGCGGAAAAGGCAAAGGGTAGCAAAGGGTACGGGGATTTGCTGGAGTAAAGATGATGGTGAAATAATAGATTCAGAAACTTATGATCTAGGATGCTAAGTAAAAGAAACTTGGAATTGAAGGATGCATTTTTTTTTCTTTTTTCCATGGAGTAAATTTCATGATTGGTCCTTAACCTTTAATCATTGTTTCCTTTTAGTTCCTAATCTATTGAATATTCTATTTTAGTTCTAAATTTATTAAAATGTTTCATTTTAGTCCTAAATCTATTGAAAATGTTTCATTTTGGTCCCAATTTGATGAAATTTGTTAACTCAAAGATTTTTCTAATAATAATTTTTTAGATCATAATTTAAACTATTCAATAATTATCTTACAATAAATTTAATCTGCATAATAATTTTTTAACAGTTAATGAAAAATTCAAATCACTTTTTTTCTCTCTGTAAATTGAACTTATTTCATTAAAAAAATATTAATTTAAATTATCTATTTACTGTTAAAAATATTAACCTACTTAAATTTATTGAAAGACGGTTACCGAATATTTAAATTAAAATTTCAAAATTTTCTGTCAAACAATTATTTTGAGTTAATGAAATTTATCTGAGGAGAGACTAAAATAAAACAATTTTAATAGATTTCGGACCAAAACAGAACAGTCAATAGGTTAGGAACTAAAAGAAAGCAATGACTAAAGGTTAGGGATGATTTATACAATTTACTCTTTTTCCATGTTTGCCACGTTAAAGAATTGGGAGAATCATAATTTGCCCATTGGAAATTACCCTAAATTGCACTTTGCCTCCTATTGTTTCAGAAACATCTTAAAAGGCCCTATGAGGTTTTAAAAAACCTACAACTACCCACTGTAGTCTCTTTTGAATATTAAAGTCAATGGATTAATTATACTTTGAGACCCCAACTCTAATTCTTATTTTAAGTTTTCTCCTTAACATATAAATTATTTCATTACTTGTCTTTTTCAAATAATATGATATAATAGATTTTTATATATATTGTCCATTTCAACTTACTGTCTCCCAGTTATTTTTTGTATGATTATGTTCTTATTTATTTTTCATTATCTATACAACTTTTTAACTTTATATTTTCAAGTTTTAAAATCTTCCTTATTTTTTTTCGAAGGTTATTATGATAACTATTAAATATAAAATTGAAAAGATGCTGAGGCTTATATATACAATATCATGAAAACTTCAAAATCAATTTCATTTCAATTAATATATAATTGGACATTTTGTTGTAATTTTTGTATTATATACTTAATCATTAATTAATTATTTTGTAAGATCCTATTCAATAAAATTTTTATCAATTATTTACTAATTTTTTATGTGCTCAGATTATTGTCAGTCATAATTCTTTGACTTTATTTTTGATGTTGACTAAAATTAGGATCATTAAGAGATTACTATCTTTTGGGTTACAACTCACCAACCTTTTTGCATTTATATTCCTTTGAAAAATCTTCTTTATCATTATTCTTCCTCAAGAGTTAATGCTATTCAATGAATGACACTACTCTTTGTTGTATTTTCTCTTTTAGCTGTCATCATTATTCCAACAGTTGGTCCATGATTTTGTTAAGGAAATCAAGAAACATTTTTCTGATTGAGAATTTCTTAAAAAAATAACTAATCAATAAAAAAATATATAAAACTAAATTATATTAAAATGACCAAATGTTCCATTAAGTTGAATAAGTGAATTTTAAAGTCTCCATATTATTGTAAAATGAGACTTATCATTTCTTTGATTTTTGCTTGAATAGTTACCATTACAAGTGTTGAAAAAAGTAAAGGGGATATAAAGTAACAATCAATTTTAAAAACTAAAATGAAATTATTAACTAGAGGTAATGAAATTATTAACTAGAGGTGATTAAAAAATTGAAAATATAAAATAAAGTATATATAAACAATGAAAATTAAATCAATAAATGAATCATAAGAAAAAAAAATAGTATAATTAAAAAAGGAAAAATACATATGTGAAGGAGAAAATGTAAACGAGAACTAAAAGTTGAGATCTGAAAGTGTAATTAATCTATTGATCTTAAATTCCAAAAGAGACAGTAAGGGGATAAGTGTAGGTTTTTTAAAACCTTGGGGTTTTAAGAGATTTCTAAAACAAAAGGGGGTAAAGTGTAATTAAATGTAAACGTCAAGTACAAAATATAATTCATGGTAAACAATTTTAATAGTGAGTGATAGTTTTGGTTCTAAAGCAAAATATTGATAGCAAATTTGTATCTTTTGAAAAAATTAGTGACAAATTTACTTACAAAAAAATTTAGTAGCAAAATTACTTTACCCATATAGTTTAGTGAAAATTTAGCCCTTCTGCTGACTAACAAACAACTAATATCTTATGTCTATTGACATATAACCTTGTCTTAAGTTTCACATTAGGAAGGAATGCCATAGTTTGGAAAATATTCCAACAAAGTATCCCTGTTACTTTAAAACCTCATATCAATTTTACATATGCTAGGTGAATTCTTATTTGGCTTGAATTATAGACATGGCTACTAGATATAATTGTTTTTTAAAAAGGTCCAATTATGAGGAAATTTTGATCCCATCAATAGACCCTGAAGCATTGTCATCAAGATTTATAAACACAGCATCCAACTCGGCACAACAGTTCTTATATTGGGTGATAAAAAAAACTGTAGTCTGTATATCAAAATTACATTACTTTCTAATAACAAAAATAACCATATAATTAACCCATTATCATTTAAAAGCACCAACATCATCCACAATCCATCCTCCGTTATCACTATCTAATCCAATGGCCAAAAGGCTTGTATGATATAAAAGGCTAGGCTATAGCCCCTCCACAACTAGGTTGTCCTTGTAGTCATTCTCCAGTGGGTCGGAGCCCTTTTTGTCCTTGGTGTCGCTAGCTGTGGTACTCAGTTCCTCCACTTCATCCCATGTTGCTAACAATCAGAACTTTGAAAGCAAGCAAAACTTTGAAATGAAGGGCATTTCGATCAGCAAAACTTGGAAGCATCGAGTAAATTTAATAAGATTGTTATTATATCAAACAGCCACTAAACAAAACATTACACCTGCTGTATTCTCTCGACAATGAAACAAAAGCAAAGATATGGTGCTATTCAATGAATGACATTGTTATTTGTTGAATTCCATCATCTAACTGTCACCATTACTCGAAGGGTTAGTCCCTGATTTAGTTGAGGAAATCAAGAAAAATTTTTCTAAGTGAGAGTTTCTTAAGAAATAATTAATCAATCAATAAATACATAAAAGTACAATTACACTAAAATGACCAAATGTTTCTTTAACTTGAACAAAATGAATTTTAAAGTTTCCATATTATTATAAAATGAGCCTTATCATATATTTTTTTTACTTTAATAGTTATCGTTGCTAGTTTTGGAAAAAAGTTACACACAAACAATGAAAATTAAATAAAAATTGAATCATAAGAAAAAAAAATAGGATAAGTAAAAAAGAACAATACACATAAATATATTATATCATTTGAAGAAAAAAAAACAAGTAATGAAGCAATTTATATGCTAATGAGAAAATTTAAATGAGAAATAAAATTTGAGGCCTCAAAGTGTAATTAATCCATTAATTTTAAATTCTAAAAGAGATAGTAGGAGGATGAGTCGATTTTTTAAAATTTTATGGGGCTTTGAAGAGATTTTTGAAAGAAAATGAGGGCAAAGTATAATTTAGGGTAAGCATAAAGGGCAAAAATGAAAGTCACACAAAAGAATTTTAATTGTTAATGGCATATTTGCTCCTGACATAAAACAATGATAGTAAATTTGTAACTTTTGAAAAGATTAGTGGAAAATTTTCCCACAAATAAAGTTTAGTGCCCAAATTGCTTTACCCTATAGTTTAGTGGCAAATTTTTTCATTTTGCTGACTAATGAACAACAAATATCTTAATTTTTATGTCTATCAACACATATCCTTATTTTAAGTTTTACATTAAGAGAGAACGTCATAGTTTGATAAACATTCCAAAGAGTATTCCTGTTGATAGTCGAAATGCTATCGCCCCTTAAACCTGTGAACTTTGGCCAGATACCACACTCGGGAAATCGAGTGCCACCCGTAAGGAGTACCAGTACCAACCTGGGAAAGAGGGAGTCTGACGCCTCGGGCATACGACCTCGGTGGCCCACCAGCACCCCTGGGAATGACAGTACCGACCTCGGGAAGATAGGGCGTCGCCTTCCTCGGAAACGCGGCCAAGCCAGCTTCGGGGGAGAAGGACCAGCCACCTTCGGCAGAAGAAAATCCCCCCAAACGAGGAGCTTCAATGCTAAGGAAACCCTCGAACTACTAAGACGACTTCGGGAGAAAGGTCCTTATTTCGAAGGGTGACCTCAACTGAAGGGACCTCGGGAGTATGGCAGAAGCAATTAAGGAGTCTCTGACATGTCGCCTTCACATGCTACACGCCGCCCTCATATGCGCTCTGACACGCCGACGCTGCCTACATCTTGTCATGTAGGGCTATCCCTGCCCTAGCCTATGGCTCGAGGAGCCTATAGGTGGCTAAAGGCCCCCACGCCCAAAAGTACAGATTACATCCGATCGAACACGTGTCGCAATTTGAACGGACCACACCCTCCTTTATATACTAAGGAAATGGCCTCAGCGACGGACGTTTCCTCCCCTGAAAAAATGTAAAACAGGCAGGAATATTTGGCCCCCAATACTTTTTCTCCACTTCCAAAACACTGACTTGAGCGTCGGAGGCTACTCCCCGGAAAAAGACTTCGGGGACCTCCTAACCCCTGTTTTCTGAGTGTTTCAGGCAGATTCTCCTAGGAAACCTCCACTTTAGACGTTCTCCCTCACTGGAAGCCCCTCCCGGTCTCACCATGTCAGACAACGAAGATGCTGTAGGGCATCATCTAGCGCCGTCTATGGGAACCCACCCCCAGGTCGTTGTTGTTAAAACTCGGGGTTCCAAGGACAAAGGACTTCCGAAGTCTTCGTCCGCGCCAGGGGTTCAACTGGCAACCGAACAAACTGCAGTAGGGACGTCCTTGCCTGAGGATGACGTCCTCCGACTATTACCATGGGCTTCCTGCGTGAGTTCCAACGCTCCGTCGTGGCTGAAATGACGCAGCAGTTAGACCGAAGATGGCCACAGCCAACTCCGGGTCGAGGGCCCTCTTCACCAGCACCTCGCCGGGAGAAGAGTCCCAGATCAACTCACCGGAGTTCGGGAAGCGGGGATCAACGTGATGAGTCCTCGACGGAAAATATACCCCTCAGGGCGCGACCTACGGGAGAAACGGGGCCAAAATGACCCAGAACTCCCCGCCGAAGGAGTTCTTCACCTGAAGAAAAGTCGCCATCTCCTCGGCGCCGAAGTCACTCCCCAAAAAGGAGACGTCAGTCTCCGTTCCCGGAGGCCTCTAGACAGCAGGAAGAAGAGCCCAGTGCCACACTCCTCATGGAAAAAATCCTAAAGAGGCTAGAAAGAGTGGAGAGACAGGTAGCTCGGAAGCCCGTCTGGGCTAGGTTGTCAGAAACCTTCAATGGAGACGAATCACCATTCACCCGAGCGGTGGTCGAAGCACCCATGCCGAGTGACTTTCGGGTACCTCGGTTGGAGACCTACGATGGCCGGACTGACCCCCAGGCTCATCTGACCAAATACAAGCGCAGCATGGTATTGCACGGTGCTGATGACGCCACCTTGTGCAAATGTTTTGAGGTCACCCTTGCTGGACCAGCAACGGCATGGTACAACTCACTGGCTCCTGGAACCATCATGGAGTTCCAAGAGTTGTCTACTGCCTTCACGCAGCAATTCATCGGAAGCCGGCCAACGGCGAAGATGCCAGTCCAAATGTTTGACATAGCGCAGAAAAATGGAGAAACCATTCGCGACTATGTCGAAAGGTTCAACCGGGAAGCCTTAACTGTTCCAGACTTCAGGCCAAAAATACGTATCTTGGCCATGACACGAGGACTTCGGAGAGACTCCCAGTTGTTCTATGAATTCTTCAAGGATCGCCCCGACACACTAGGTGAATTTTATCGAAGGGCCGAGCAGCACATGACTGCTGAAGAACTAAGAATGGGAGGCCCAAAACTGATCACATTCGCACCGAGGGGCCGAGCCAGCAAACTCGCTACCCAACCGAATCAGGGGGACGACCTCAGAAGCTTAAGGGAAGGAAGCCATTGGCTTTCACTCCCTTGAACACCACAAGGATGAACATCCTTATGGTGATGGAAAGGCAAGGAACTCAGATCCAACGACCAAAGGCCTTGACCTCGGATAACAAAAAGAACATGAAGAAGTTCTACCAATTCCATCGGGACCACGGGCACGATACCGAGGACTGCTTCCAACTAAGGAAATACATAGAATCCCTGACAAAGCAAGGTCAACTCTGATGTTACCTGCGGATGCCCTCCCCGAAGGGAAGAAAAGAAGAGGAGGGGAAAGGAGATGACGAGGAGTATGACTCCGACAGACGCTGGAACCGAAGTCCAAAAAGGCGTTTGCCAGCCCCAGCAGGAGTGATACAAATGATCACAACAGGACTGCCGTCGGCAGAAAAGAAAAGGAAAGCCAGGGAGATTTTGGTGATGGAATACGGGAACCCATAAAAAAAGCTTGTTCGGAAAGATGGGTCCACCGTCAAATTTCCTCATGATGATCCATTGCTAGTTATGGCAAGGATAGGAAGCTGGGACGTCAAGAGAGTACTGCTCGATGATGGTTCAAATGCAGACGTCTTATTCTCACACCTACTACCGAGTTTGGGTATATCAAGGAGCGACCTTAAGTCCGTAACTTCTCCTACTTTTGAAGTGGGACCGTCTGAACTCCTCGTCCTCGGCTGGATTGATCTTCCCTTGATGCTAAGGGGAACTTCAATAAACAACAAAGACGAGCTGTTGCCTCTATAATGACAAGGTTCATCGTCATAGATGTCCCTACGTCATATAACACCATTCTTGGGAGGCAAACACAAGGGAACCTCCACATCCGCCCGGGTGTAAAGTACCTAACTGTCACCTTCGCCACCAAGGATGGAGATGTTGAAATCTTCATCGGCCAGGGGGAGGTGAGGAAGGTGTTTGTCAAAGCGAGGAAAGCCCCGGTGACAAACTGCGCGCAGACTACGGAAACGAAGGTCGTACTCACAGAAGAGTCAAAAGGAGAAGGAACAGAAGATTCTGAGAAAATAGAAACGGAAGACATAGAGCTTGTCCCAGGCCGGAATACCCGAATAGGGAAAAAATTGGCCGAAGGTGACAAGGAAAAACTTGTATCTTTCCTGCTAATGAATAAAGATCTGTTTGCCTACTCGCCGAAAGACATGCCTGGGGTAGACCCTCGCATAATACAGCATAGCCTTAAAGTGAGCCCAGAGGCAAAGCCTGTCCGCCAAAAAAAGTGAAGCCTCTCAGCACACAAGAACAACTTCGTCAAAACCGAAGTCCAGCACTTGATAGATGCGGGCGTAATCAGGGAGGTCAAATACCCCGAATGGCTAAGCAATGTGGTTATCGCCACAAAAGAAGGGAGCGACAAGCTCCGAATGTGCATCGACTTCCGAAACGTAAATGATGCTTGCCCTAAGGATTCGTATCCTCTCCCGCCAATAGATCAGTTGGTAGACTCGACCGCTGAATATGGACTCCTGAGCTTCCTCGACGCCTTCAGTGGGTATCATCAAATCAGGATGGACCCCGAAGATGAGGAAAAAACCGCCTTCATCACCGAAGTCGGTACATATTGCTACGTCAGAATGCCCTTCGGGCTTAAAAATGCAGGAGCCACCTACCAGAGGCTAATGAACAAGGTCTTCAACGACCAAATAGGGAGGAACATGGAAGTCTATGTTGATGACATGATAGTTAAGAGCAAATTGCCTGGCAGTCATATTGCAGATTTGGGAGAAACTTTCCACCAACTTAGAGCATTCGGAATTCGCCTCAATCCCGAAAAATGCGTCTTCGGCGTAAGCTCAGGCAAGTTCCTCGGATTTATGGTATCGGAAAGAGGTATCGATGCCAACCCGGAAAAAGTCAAAGCGCTACTTGAATTCCGAACTCCTGTTACAACAAAGGATGTGCAAAGGCTCACTGGGAGAATAACGTCCCTTAGCAGATTCATTTCCAGGTATGGGGATCGCTGCCGAGCATTCTTTAAGGTCCTCACCAAGGCAGCAAAAAATGGTGGCGACCTCGGAAACGATGACCATCCTTGGAACGAGGATTGCCAAAAGGCCTGGGAAGAGCTCAAAGTCTATCTAGCTCGTCTACCCACTCTTCAGCAACCACGAGAGGGAGAACCCCTTGTACTATACCTCGCCGTTACAGAAAAAGCACTGAGTTCGGTTCTCGTGAAGGAAGAGGGGGCAGAACAATGGCCAGTATACTACGTGAGCAAGTCCCTGCATGGCGCCGAAGTCAGGTATCCCCTACTACAAAAAGCTATCTATGCCCTGGTGCTGGCAAGCAGAAGATTGCGTCCGTACTTTCAAGCTCACCCCATTATTATCCGAAGTAACCTACCTCTTCGGGATGTCATGAAGAGAGTAGACCATTCGGGAAGGCTTTCCAAGTGGTGCATAGAGCTCGGCGAGTATGATATCACTTATGAGCCAAGGAAAGCAATAAAAGCCCAAGCTCTAGCGGACTTCATTGCTGAAGTACCCGTTGCCGAAGGTGATCAATCGGACCTTGGCAAAAGTGAGCCAGAATGGACTCTGTTTGTAGATGGGGCCTCCGGCTCCGAACACCAGGGAGCTGGGGTAATTATTCGCGGTCCCGAAGGTTTGGAAGTCATGAAAGCCATCAAATTTGGGTTTAACGTCACCAACAATGTGGCAGAATACGAAGCTCTCATAGCAGGGTTACGCCTGGCTAGAAAGATTGGTGTAAGAAACCTAAAAGCCCACAGTGATTCCCAGCTAGTGGTGCGGCAGATGGCAGGGGACTATAGCGCGAAGGATCCGACTTTGGCAAAATATCACGAGTTCGTATCAAAGCTCATCCAGGAGTTCGACGCAGTACATATTGAAAATGTACCTCGCCGAGACAATACCGAAGCGGACAGCTTGGCCAAATCAAAAAGGTTCACCGAAGTGTTGAGCCACCCGAGCATAGCGACACTGAGCATAGCAACCTCGAAAAAAGGGTGGAAAAATCCTATAAAGAGGTATCTTACAACCGCAGAGCTTCCCGATGATCCTCACGAAGCGGCAAAAGTGCGAAGACGTTCCGGACGATATTTCCTAATTGGGGAAGAATTATACCGGCAGGGGTATGCGAGTCCGCTACAAAGGTGTGTCAGTGAAGAGGACGCTAGGATAGTTCTCGAAGAAGTCCACGAGGGGGCTTGTGGTTCCCACATCGGAACTGACGCCTTGGCGGGAGTAATACTCCGCCAAGGGTACTTCTGGCCCACCCTAAGAAAGGACGCAAGGCAGTTTGTCCAAAAATGTGACAATTGCCAAAGACACTCCAGCGTCCAAAGGCTGCCCTCGGAATTAATAACCTCGGTAGACTACCTTTGTCCCTTTGCAGTTTGGGGTATATACCACATTGGGCCATTCCCGACGGCACCTAGAGGAGTGAAGTTCTGCGTAGTGGCAGTGGATTACTTCACTAAATGGGTCGAGGCAGAACCCCTATCAACCATTTCGGCAAAGGATATACAAAAATTCATCTGGAAGAACATTATATGCAGATTTGGCATACCGAGGGTGATAGTGGCCGATAATGGTTCCCAATTTATGGACAAGGGATTCCAAGAATTCATCACCAACCTCGGAATAAAAATGCACTTCGCCCCGGTAGCTCATCCCCAGAGCAACGGACAAGTAGAGGTATCCAACAGAACCATAAAAGAGGGTCTGAAAAAGAGGTTGGGGGAAGCAAAGGGAAAGTGGCCAGGAGAACTTCCTAATGTGCTATGGAGTTATCGGACAACACCCCGAAGGGCCACGGGTGAGACCTTTTTTGTTCATCTTCGGCACAGAGACCATTATCCCTATCAAGGTAGTACAGCCATCAGTCAGATTACAAGTGTTCGACGAAGGAGGGAACGACCTCGGATTGAGAACTAAGCTCGACCTGATTGACGAACACAGAGAGGTGGCTGAACTTAGAAGGAAGGCCTTTCAGCAAAGAGTGGCCACAGCCGCGAACTTGCGCGTTAGGCTAAAAGGAATAAGGAAAGGAGACCTCGTTCTCCGAAAGGCCGAATTCGAACCCTGAAGGCTGTCCCATGGGGTACTTCGGGCGAACTGGGAAGGGCCTTACTTGGTCCTTAATGAAGTCCGAAATGGAGTCTATAAGCTTGGTGACACCGAAGGTGGAGAATTGAAAAATACATGGCACTCGAACGCCTTGAAGAAATTCTATACTTAGAATTTTGATAAGAAATTGTACAAGTTAGAAAAAGTTTCTAAGTATAGGAATTTTCTTCCACCAAAGAATTCTCGCCGAACAAAGCTTAAGCAAAAAGCTTGCGAAAGTCACGTATTCCTTCTGAAGTTGATTGGGTCATTCTCCCAAAAAGTAAATCCATCACAAGTAGGCCCAAAAGTAGGCTAAAATTTCGCTTAAGGGAATTCGTCGAAATTGAACGTTTTTCCGAAGACGACTAACAAAGCAAGCAAAACCTATTTTCTGAAGTCCCATGACCGAAAGTGGTCGGGATAACTGGGAAATAAAAATTACTGCTCGAAGACTTAACCAAATTCTAAAGGAAGGAAAAATTTCATTGAAGAAGGCCTTATTACAAGGAGGAGGTTATAAGAAGAAAAATTACAAAAGAAAAAGAAGAAGGCAAAGGCCCTAGAACATCTAAGGGATCCCGGTGTCATGGGAGGCTCCAGCTCTTGTGTATTTAGCCACCACCTTCGGTGCCGAAGAAGGGGCAAATGGCAGGTTGAGGAGCTCGATTTTTGACCTAGTCCACCGAGGCCCCTCGGGAATGTCCAGGGCAGCCAGAAAGGAAAGGTCGAGATCTGGGTATTTCTTCATAACTTGATGACGAGCCAGACAGAAGCCGTCCTGGAAGGCAACCTTGGTCGCCTGGATGGCCTTGTCTTTCTCAAGGGACAAGTCTTCTACTTCGTTTTGAAGATCAGCAACCTCATTCTCCAGCGCCTTCACTTTCTTCTTCTTCTTTGGCTCATTCTTCAGAGCCTCGACCTCGGCTTGAAGCTCGGCGTTATCAGCGAGCGCCTTCGCCAAGAGAGCAGAGTCTTCCTCTTTTCCCTTTTAATAGGCCTCGTTGGCCGAAGTTAGACTCACTACCTTCGCGCCGAGGTCGGACATCTTCTGGGAAAAATCATTCAAGAGCTCTTCCTGGCCCTTCAAGAATTCCTCCCGAAGTTTGGCAACCTCCTCCTTGGCTATCCGGCTCAACTCTGCATTTTTGACAACAGGGTTGGCGCAGAAGACCTTGGCCTTCTCCAAATGATCTTCGGCCCAAGTTCGGACCGAAGATTGCTTTGCTACCCAAGCCTGAAGGTATCCACTATACCCCAGGAGCTACAAAAAAGGAAAAGATACTTAGTCAAATCTGCATAAGGAAACCAAATACTTAGAAAAATGGGGAGAAAAAATAAAAAGGGCCTGAAGAAGTACCTGGGCAACATGCTCGGAAATTTTTGAGGCGAGGGTCTCTTTGTTGGCGCACTCTTCGGCAACCGCTTTGAAGGAAGCCTGGGTGAGTACGCCCCTTGCCATTTGGGGAGCCATTTGCTGGCAGTCCTCGGAGAACAAATTCATGTCCTCCGTGAAAGACCAGAAAGGCTCCCTCGGAACCTTGTCCTTCGGGATGTGGGAGTCCCGAAGAGCCCACCTTCGGGCATGGTCCACCATCCAGGATGAGGGCGCCAATTTTACTATAAAGTTAAAATACAAGTCTCGTTAAGACAAAGTCTCTTAGTCATATATCTACAAGATTAAGAGTAAAAGTGTCTAAGGGATAAACCTGGCGTAACCTCAGCGACGTCGTCGTTAGAGTCCCTAACCTCTTCCACCTCGGCAGGGGCATGTTTGCCCTTGCTTCTTCGGCCTTCTTTGAGCTCCTCAGCAGAAGGGTCTACTGCCGAAGAACCCAAAAGATCTACCGATGTGGCGGGACTCCGAGAAACCACACTGGTGGCCACCTCGGTCGGCAGGACGGTTGGGACCTCGGGCTCGCCACCAACCTCCTCGACGTCCTCCGGCGGTGGGGGAAGGGCATCCTTCTTCGCCTTCTTGGCCGAAGACAGCCCACTCCCAGATGTCTTACGCCTCTTGGAGGCACCCTTCTTTGTCTGTTCCCACTTTTCGGCTTGGCCGAGAAAGAGGGACTTGTAATAGGCAGCTGACTCGTCGCCCATCTCTGAAAAAGAAGGAAAACATCAGTGTAAGTCCAGACGGATACTTATACTAAAAACTTTGGAAGGAAACTTACTTTCGAAAAAGGCTTCATAAGTGAGCTCCTCCCGAATAAGCATCACCAGCCAGGACTCCTTCCCGTCGATGGCAGGAGCTGGCATGTCGAGGTCCGTCTTATGCTCCTTAACTACCCCCAGCTCCCGAAGGACCTCCTCGGTCATAAGTCTCCACATGATGGGGAAGGGGTAGAGGGAGCGTGGAGGGACCTCGGCATCCCAGTCGGCGACAGCACGGATACGTTTGTCGAAGTCCACAAACCTCGCCGCCAACTCGGGAGTTAGCAGCTTTTTGGGGTCCACGACATCCGTCTCCAGCTTTCCCCGAGCCCACTTAGTCGGAACATGCGACCAAGCCTCCGCCACTTTCAGGAAGAAGAACTTCCTTTGCCACCCTCGCCAACTATCTTTAGTGGCGAAGGTGAACATGTATTTCTTGCTCCCAGATCCCCGGGGTAGCATGAAATAGAAGCCACCCTTCGGGACCGGATAGAGCTTGTAATACTGCATGAACAGGATGAAGTGGGGTTCTATTCCGAAGACCCCACACATGCAGAGGAAGGCGTTAAAATAGCAGTATGAGTTGGGAGGAAGCTGATTCACGGCTATGCCATGAAATTGGCAAAAGTCGCAAATCATCCTCGGTGGAGGAAACCGAAGTCCGGCCTTCAGTTGGGCTTGGAAAATGGTAACCTCGTCATCATGGTTCATAAAACTAAAATGGCCGAGACGAGGTAACCTTGTGATGGCATAGGAAGGAAGAAAGAATTTGGTTGTCCACTTCGCTAGTTTTGCCGGAGTGGAGCAACAAGGGTGAGACATAAGAGGTTGCCAGCTCTCGGGGATGGGTTCGACAGACATAAGGGGGACAGGTGAAGACATGATTGGCAAAAAAGCGACTTCGGAAAAAAGAATCGAGGGACTTCGGGAAGAAGAAAAATGACTTCGGGAAGCTAGAGAAAGCAAAAAATGAAGAAACCGAAGGACCTCTAGAATCAAAACCCACCAAAAGTTTTGCCGAAATCAGGATTTGAAGACGCCGTCGTGAATGGTGGCCGGAAATCACTCCGCCGCTAGCACCGCCGCGAAAAGAGAGGGGAAAGCACGAAAACAGACGAGAGCAAAGCAAAGGCAAAAAGAGAGCAAATGAGGATTATGACGGAGGAAGGTTTATATAGACCGAGGAAGGGTAGCCGAATCGACGTCATAATTGCTCCGCGAAGGCGAATCGCCGCCATAAATTGCCTGTCGAGGATGAAAAGACGTGGCTGGTATAACCGATGCAGCCTCTCCCATTCACTGCGTGCCACGTGTCAGTCAACGCGTGAAACGAGGGACACGCTTTCTGACACCCCGAAAACCGGGCACGTCGCTCCAGACTGACATGCCTGGTTACGAGACGCGACGGTCCACTGACCTGCAGCAGAAAAAGTAAAGAGATTGGGCACCTCGAGAACACCAAAGGGCAGACAGTGACACCTGGCCGGACAGGGCATGTCTTCGGGCGACGAAGTGTCCTTTTCACAAATGTCACACTCCGAGTCCTGAAAGGTGCCCCCAGAAGGTCTACAAGCCGAAGTCTCCACTTCGGCTTTCCGAGGGGGGGCATGTGATAGCCGAAGTGCTATCGCCCCTTAAACCTGTGAACTTCGGCCAGATACCACACTCGGGAAATCGAGCGCCACCCGTAAGGAGTACCAGTACCAACCTGGGAAAGAGGGAGTCTGACGCCTCGGGCATACGACCTCGGTGGCCCACCAGCACCCCTGGGAATGACAGTACCGACCTCGGGAAAATAGCGCGTCGCCTCCCTCGGAAAAGCGGCCAAGCCAGCTTCGGGGGAGAAGGACCAGCCACCTTCGGCAGAAGAAAATCCCCCCGAACGAGGAGCTTCAATGCTAAGGAAACCCCCGAACTACTGAGACGACTTCGGGAGAAGGGTCCTTATTCCGAAGGGTGACCTCAACCGAAGGGACCTCGGGAGTACGGCAGAAGCAATTAAGGAGTCTTTGACATGTCGCCTTCACATGCTATATGCCACCCTCATATGCGCTCTGACACACCGACGCTGTCTACATCTTGTCATGTAGGGCTATTCCTGCCCTAGCCCATTGCCCGAGGAGCCTACAGGCGGCTAAAGGCCCCCACGCCCAAAAGTATAGATTACATCCGACCGAACACGTGTTGCAATCTGAACGAACCACACCCTCTTTTATATACTAAGGAAATGGCCTCAGCGAGGGAGGTCTCCTCCCCCGAAAAAATGTAAAACAGGCAAGAATCTTTGGCCTCCAATACTTTCTCTCCACCTCCAAAACACTGACTTGGGCGTCGGAGGCTCCTCCCGGAAAAAGACTCCGGGGACCTCATAACCCCTGTTTTCTGAGTGTTTCAGGCAAATTCTCCTAGGAAATCTCCACTTCAGACGTTCTCCCTCACTGGAAGTCCCTCCCGGTCTCACCATGTCACACAACGAAGATGCTGCAGGGCATCACCTGTTACTTCAAAATTTCATGTTAATTTTGTATATGCTAAGTGAATTTTTATTTGGCTTGAATTATGGGCATGGCTACAGGCTACTAGATATAATTTTTGTTTAAAATGGTCCAATTATGAGGAAATTTTGATTCCACCTATAAACCCCGAAGCGTTGATATCAAGATCTTTAAACACAGCATCCAACTAGGCAGAAAGTTACTATATTGGGAGATAAAAATGAAACATAGTCTGTATATTAGAATTATGTTACTTTCTAATAACAAAAATAACCATGTAATTAACCCCATTATCATTTAAAGGCACCAACATCATCCATGATCCACCCTCAATTATCACCATCTAATCTAAGGGCCAAAAGGTTTTTACAATATAAAAGGCTAGGCTAGAACCCCTTAACAATTGGGTTGTCCTTGCATTAGTACTCCAAGGGGTCGAAGTCCTTCTTGTCCTTGGTGTGGCTAGCTAGATGAGATGCTCAGTTCCTCCACTTTGTCCCACGCTACCAACAGTCAGAACTTTGAAAGCAAGCAAAACTTTGAAATGGAGGCCATTCTGATCATTAAAACTTGGAAGCGCCAAGTAAATTCTATGAGATGATTATTATATCAAACAGCCACTAAAGAAAGCGTTATGCCTGCTGCATTGTCTAGAGGACCAAACAGAAAAGCAAAGAGAGGGCGAACAAGAGAGATGAACAGGCAGGCAACGTAGATTGAAGCGAGGCAAGACTAGAGAAGAAAAAAATGACGGTGTTGACGTCTGCAGATGTTTCGATCTCCATTGCTAATCATTTTTTGTCATCGTTGGCAGATTATGTGTCACTCCTCAAGATTTATCTCAAATATGAAGAGAGGAAGAGAGATCAGGATCTAAAGACATAGATTTGTATTGTCTGAATACGCAAGGTCTTGGCTTTCGGGGGAACAGAGGAGATCGGGTCAATTCAGGCTGAATTAATTAACAATACCTCGAGGAGTCGATCGCAGCATAGTTGATTCATCCATGATTCTATCGGTTTGTGTGAATGTCTTTCAGACAAAGATCAAATTAAAGATTTGGAGAGGGAGAGGGATTTGAAAAAAATGAGAAAATTAAAAAAGATGAGCAAATAGAATTTAGAAAAGGTTGATTCTTGTGTGCGCCGGGTGCACATATGCACCTGCCCTAAAAAAAGCGTATATGTACCAGTGAAACTTATCTTACACGAAATAGCACCCTCCCATTTTCTTTTTTTCTTTTATTTTTCTCCCTTATGAATAGCACTTTTTCAGTTTTTCCTAACACTTCTTTTATTCCACAACATGGCCTTTTCTTTTATTTTTCTTACGAATATTGTGGATGTTTTACTACATAAGTATATTGATATTGAACATGTTTCTCCAATATTACTTTTGTTGAAATTGTATATAAAAATATAGAGGATTTTTAGGCTTTAAATAATGATAATGATATATATATGATTGGAAGATACGGAATTATGAAAAAAATGATTAAATGGAATCTGACGTTATTTGATTCGGATTAAATGAAGTCTAATATAACCGTGAATACCCAATATATTCAACAAATAAAAAATTGATTATTTTTTTACCTGAAACTTTAACATTTAGCAAATATTGTTAATACATCTCAAATATATTTTATGATGTTGTGTAGTGAGAATTTAAATAAGGATGGGAAGATAAATTAAATGCCAAGAGATTACAAAAGAGGAAAACTCTTCAATATCATTTTTGGAACAATTTAAAAAAAAGATTCATTCTTTTAGGTAGGTATGTAGTACATTTTATTAGTATGCTATCTGAGTGATTTTTTTTTATTATTTATATGGCTGTATAATGTTTGTATAATTAAATAAAGGTTCAATCTTTATTTTCCGTGGATGAAGAACAAACAGTACCTTCTTTAAGAACAAACACTTAAGTAACAAAAAATAAACATGTAAAAGAAAGAACAAACATTTCCTTATAAAAGAACAAGGATGCCCTTCTAAAAGAACAAACATATCCTTTTGAAAGAACAAATACCAGAAGACAAAAAACAAGAAGTTTACAGAAACAGGGTCATATATAAGAACAAACAGTGTCTTCTATAAGAACAAACACTTAAGTGACAAAAAATAAACATGTAAAAGAAAGAAAGACAAACATTGTCTTCTAAAAGAACAAAGATGTCCTTTTAAAAAAAACAAACATATCCTTCTGAAAGAACAAATACTAGAAGATAAAAGAACAAGAAGTTTACAAAAACAGGGTCATGTATAAGAACAAACAGTGCATTCTATAAGAATAAACACTTAAGTAACAAAACATAAACATGTAAAAGAAAGAACAAACATTTCCTTCTAAAAGAACAAGGATGCCCTTCTAGAAGAACAAACATATCCTTCTGAAAGAACAAATACCAGAAGACAAAAAACAAGAAGTTTACAGAAACAGGGTCATATATAAGAACAAACAGTGTCTTCTATAAGAACAAACACTTAAGTGACAAAAAATAAATATGTAAAAGAAAGAAAGACAAACATTGTCTTCTAAAAGAACAAAAATGCCCTTCTAAAAAAAATAAACATATCCTTCTGAAAGAACAAACACTAGAAGATAAAAGAATAAGAAGTTTACAAAAACAGGGTCATGTATAAGAACAAACAGTGCATTTTATAAGAACAAACAGTTAAGTAACAAAACATAAACATGTAAAAAAAAGAACAAACATTTCCTTCTAAAAGAACAAGGATGCCCTTCTAAAAGAATAAACATACACTTCTGAAAGAACAAATACCAGAAGACAAAAAATAAGAAGTTTACAGAAACAGGGTCATAAAAGAACAAACACTTAGGTGACAAAAAATAAACATGTAAAAGAAAGAAAGGAAAAGATTGTCTTCTAAAAGAACAAAGATGCCCTTCTAAAAAAACAAACATATCCTTCTGAAAGAACAAATACTAGAAGATAAAAGAACAAAAAGTTTACAAAAACAGGGTCATGTATAAGAACAAACAGTACATTCTATAAGAACAAACACTTAAGTAACAAAACATAAACATGTAAAAGAAAGAACAAACATTTCCTTCTAAAAGAACAAAGATGCCCTTCTAAAAGAATAAATATATACTTCTGAAAGAACAAATACCAGAAGACAAAAACCAAGAAGTTTATAGAAACAAGGTCATGTATAAAAACAAACAGTGCATTCTATAAGAACAAATACTTAAGTAACAAAAAAATAAACATGTAAAAGAAAGAACAAATATTGCCTTCTAAAAGAACAAAGATGCCCTTCAAAAAGAACGAACATATCATTTTGAAAGAATAAACACTAGAAGACAAAAGAATAAGAAGTTTACAGAAACAGGGTCATGTATAAGAACAAACACTTAAATAAGAAAAAATAAACATGTAAAATAAAGAACAAACATTGCCTTTTAAAATAACAAAAATGCTCTTCTAAAAGAACAAACATATCCTTCTAAAAGAACAAATATCAGAAGACAAAAGAACAAGAAGTTTACAGAAACAGGGTCATGTATAAGAACAAACAATGCATTATATAAGAACAAATACTTAAGTAACAAAAAATAAACATGTAAAAGAAAGAACAAATATTTCCTTCTAAAAGAACAAAGATACCCTTATAAAAGAACAAACATATCCTTCTAAAAGAACAAACACCAGAAGACAAAAGCACAAGAAGTTTATAGAAACAGGGTCATGTATAAGAATAAATAGTGTATTCTATAAGAATAAATATTTAAGTAACAAAAAATAAACATGTAGAAAAAAGAACAAATGTTGCCTTCTAAAAGAACAAAGAAACCCTTCTAAAAGAACAAACATATCCTTCTGAAAGAACAAACACGAGAAGACAAAAAACGAGAAGTTTACAGAAACAGAGTCATATATAAGAACAAACAGTGCCTTCCATAGGCCTTCTATAAAAACAAACACTTAGGTAACAAAAAATAAACATGTAAAAGAAAGAATAGACATTACTTTCTAAAATAATAAGTAGGCGCGTAAATATATACACCAAAACACAAAAGAGTAAGCAATGGACGAAAATGTAAAAAAACAAATAAGGTTTTCTAAAAGAAATATATAAAAAAAAATATAAAACCGGAGCAGACATCTAAAGACATGAATAAAAAAAAAAGGGGGAAAGAAAATGAGAATAAAATGTTGGAGTAGAAGTCTCAAGACTCGAACCGAGACAACCCTCTTCCCACCCCATGCGCTCTAACCACGTTGCCCAATCTGTAATTTTATCCGATGTCCAGAAATATTATCACGCTCTCCTACCGTGGGGCCAAAATGAACATTTTCAAATTTTTTTAGGGATGGCACACGGAGTAAGCCGGGTGCACGTAATACTAACTCCAGAAACTCTACATTTTTATCAACGCCTCCTCCGAGCTCCTCTTCCGCGTAACCTCCTCTTTGCCCTCTTCCTTATCCTCTTTTTCACTCTTAACTACCCACCCCTCTTAGACGACTCTCACCACCATCCATCGCACCACTACCACTCTTTCCTCTCAACTTGCTTCCTTACCTCCTCCCTCGGTGGCACCTTATGGGACAAGCAGATTCGATACGCCTCCACCCCGCACCGTCATAACGGCTTCTTTGTCCTTGTCACTTGTTCTGCTGGCTTCATCGGCTACTACTGCTCTTCGCGCTCAAGAAGTACGGCGACAGTGTCCTCTGCAATTCTCGAGTACGCCTCTCTTATTTCAATTTGGAGAGCTCATGGATTTCAATTATCTAAGGATCTAAACTTTCCCGGTCGATCTATGCTGGAAAATGAATCGGCGGCAAAGAAATCATGGATTCTTTGTCATTCATCGCTATTTGTGGCTTGAGGAATTGTCAGCTTTTTCAGGTGCTTGCTACTTTTAGTTTTGCATATTTATGGGCTTTTAGGCTTGTATAGTCATGTAATATAGAGTGGAGATGCAATATGATGACCTAGTCCATACGTTCTTTTTCCCCAAAGACTTGATGGTTTTGTCTACCACTTATTTTTTCTTTCCTAGTTTCTTTTCCAAGTTCTAAAGTTTGTCTATTTGATCTTCAAGTATAATATTGTTTATTTTATAAGAAATATTGTTCAATAAATAATGTTATTCCAAAAAATGTTGTTTTAATATCGTTTTAGTGGTTTTTCCATAAATATTGTTATTCCATAATTAATATTATTTTTTTTATAAGAAATACTGTTCAATAAATAATGTTATTTTTTTTTATTAAAAGTGTTGTTCCATTTACATAAGTATATTATTCCTTTAATATATTGTTCACTTTCTAAAAAATGTTGTTCCGTAAAGAATATTATTTTTTTCAGTAAGAAGTGATTTGTTGCACACAAGCTCCATGTGGTGTTTACTTCATTTATAAGCAAGTTATAGATAGCGTTGCACTATACTTGTGCTACAAGATAATCACAACAAGAATAATCTTAGAAATAATGATAAAAACGCATGTGTTTAAAGGCTAATATAGGCAAGGAACCAACGTCTTTAACACGTCTCCACAATCTCAAAGGGCGGGAAAAAGCATTGAGATTAGAACAAAGAAGTTGACTAAATAAATAGTGGTTTGGTGAGAATATCTACTATTTGATCCTTAGTGGAGATGAACCGAACATCAAGATCCTTTCACAAGATAATCACAACAAGAATAATCTTAGAAATAATGATAAAAAACACATGTGTTTAAAGGCTAATATAGGCAAGGAACCAACGTCTTTAACACGTCTCCACAATCTCAAAGGGCGGGAAAAAGCATTGAGATTAGAACAAAGAAGTTGACTAAATAAATAGTGGTTTGGTGAGAATATCTACTATTTGATCCTTAGTGGAGATGAACCGAACATCAAGATCCTTTCATGCAATTTTTTCTTTGACAAAGTTAAAATCTACTCCAATGTGCTTGGTGTGAGCATGAAAAACAGGGTTAGTAGTGAGATATGTTGCTCCTATATTATCACACCATAAGACCCGAAGGATGTGATAAATAAACACCAAGCTTAGAAAGATGTGTTTGTATCCAAATCAAGTTGGTAGTTGTATTGGCAAGAGCACGATATTCAGTTTCATTGTTGGAATGAGAAACAATAGCTTGTTTTTGTGAGCTCCAAGATACTAGGTTGGAGCCAAGAAATACTGCATAGCCGTTTGTAATCCATTGATCATCCAGAGAGCCAGCCCAGTCCACATCTAAAAAGAGTAAGGGTGTGTATATCAAGTAATGAAGAATTCTTTTAACAGCTGTCCAATGAGCCATTGTAGGAGTTTGCATAAATTGGCACACTTTGTTGACAAGCACACTTTGTTGACAACATAGGCAATGTCAGGAAGAGTGAGAGTTATGTATTAAAGCACTCCAACAGTGCTCCAATAGAAAGTGACATCAGATAATGACTCACCGATGGTTTGAGATAGTTTCTCAGTGATGGACATGAGTTTGGTCACTGGCTGAGCTTGAATCATGCTGCTTCAAGTTAAAAGCTCCAAAATGTACTTTTGCTATGAGAAAATCAATCCATGTTGATTATAAGTGGCCCCCACTCCAAGAAAATAGCTCAATGGGCTGAGATCTTTGAGAGGAAAAACACTTTCAAGAGAGCAAATTAATTTGTCAATAACTATGTCAAAATTCCATGTAAGAAGTATATCATCGACACAAATCAACACACATATAATCATGTCTTTTTGTTTGAAGATTAATAAACAATTAGGCTTAGAGAAAGAAAATCAAGCATAAGTAAACAAGAACTGAGACTGGAAAACCAAGCTCTTGGAGCTTGCTTAAGGCTATATATAGCCTCTTTAAGAAGACAAACATAGTGTGGGAATCATGGATGAGCAAAACCAAGCAGGTGTTTCATGTACACTTCTTCAGAGAGAAAACTGTGTAGGAAGGCATTTTCTACATCCAATTGACAACTTTGCCATTTTTTGAGAAATTACCAATGAGAAATGGTGCAAATTGTAGTAGGCTTGACCACAGGACTATAAGTTTCAATATAATCAATCCCATGCTGCTGTTTAAAATTTTTTGCCATGAGTCAAACTTTGTGTCGCTCCTCACTTCCATCTACCAGCTTCTTGAGCTTGAAAATCCATTGTATAGCCAATGAGATTTATATGTTTTGTTGGTTGAACCAACGTCCAGGTGCCATTTCGGATGAGTGCAACAAATTTTGAATTCATGGCTTCTTGCCAAGGCCGAGATTTCACTGCCTGTGAGAAGCTTGTAGGTTCAATATCATCAGTATTAGAGGCAGCTAGATAAAAAAAAAATAACTATTTCTAATCAAATAGCATCTACTAATCTAAAAATTTGATTCACCAATCCCCAGGATTCAAAGACCCCAAAAAACCAAATTTGAGTTCACAATTCACAATATTACCAACCAGACATGACAACCAATGATTTCTTCGAAAGGGTAAGAAGAACCTCCTATGGATGACGGCCTCTTGTGTCAGGCCAATGAACAAATTCCAAGGAGAGAATTGATTTGGTGCTGGGTAACAACCACTAAGCGACATTATTTTTGGTAAGACTACTTCAGTGCTGCCGCCCTTGCCTTATTCCTCCGGATATCTTTTTGTCACCTTGTTAAACACATGGATCGTCAACTGGACACCGTACGGCACGGCGGCCGTTAACAAGATGTATCGGAACCTAACCGATCGACTCGGCTTTTGAGACGGCAAAGATGGCGGATCCGTAAGTGATGAGCATGGCGATGGTAGCGACCCAAACCTCCAGGTGGAAAGGGAAGCGAACGGTGAGGGACATGATGACTAGTATGGAAGTGGAGAGAGCGATGGTGTTGGAGATGAGGAACACGTAGTAAGCCTGCTCCTGGGAGGCGTATATCGCTCTGCCGACATGGTGGCTGTTGTCGTTGTCCTGCCAGACGCCGCCGGGAGGGTTGACACCGGCGGAGAAAGTGACGGTGCGAGAAGGGTGACAACGATGAGCAGGATGTTCCTGGTCTCCCTGGGGGTGTCTCGGTCCTCTTGGTATTTGAAGAAGCTGTACCAGCTTCTGCTAGGAGGGAGAAAAACGGGGGAACCGTTTTTCTTGTTGGCACATGTTTGGGGCTTAGAAATTGGTGTTATATACCGTTGAGATTACTACTTTGCAATGAAGTTAAAAGACTTTGGACAGTAAAGTGACTTTAGGCATGGTCTTGGTCTTTTTTATTTTATTAGTACAGATAATGCACCCAGATCTTTGTTGGTGCTACTTAATTATTCTAACGAAAGTAATTTAACTAATTACGCCATCAGCCATAATGCTTGTCTTTTTTAAATTATTTTGTGCGTCAATTACTTTTTTTAATTGTTATACATCATTATTCAAATTTAAGCAAACTAATTTGCATATTTGGTGCTGTTTCGTGATTTCAAAATGTATTGAGAATCAGAAACATATATATATATATGATCAACAAAATTCTTATCACTGGAACAATAATTTAAAGATTACCATAAAATACTAAAAATTATTGTTAAAAACATAAATGTAAAAGAAAAATGCTACTCTCTTCATTTCAAACCTTTAAAGCATTTAATTTGGTTGAGAGATTAAGATGTAGTATAATTTATTACTTTTTTTCAATTTTTCAAAAATAAAAAAATAACTACTAAACTATTACTTTTAAACATCAATGATTTATTTGAAATTTTTATTAAAGTTATAGGCAACTTTGCAACATAAAAAGAAATGGAAAATGAAAATTTTACAAAAAAACTTAAGGACGAAAAGGATAATTTTTAAAGCTTAGGGACTAACAAAGGCAAATGAAACAAATTTGCTACTAAACTATATATAGGAGACAAAATAATTTTTCTACTAAACTTTTTTTGTAGGCAAATTTGTCATTAGCATTTTTGTAGTAGGCAATTTTTCCACTGGCCATTAGATAGAGTGAATATTTTATTTGTTTAAATAATATTTCATGACATAAATCTTAAATTAGACTCTAAATTTTTTTTTCTTCACCCTTAACTACTCAAACATTTCACAATATTTATATGAGTCAAAACCCTGTGTTGACCACACACACCAATTGTTGATCCTTCTTGTTTTCACTTCTTACATTTTCACCAAGCAACCCTCAATCGCTGCAGCCGTCGATCATTTATTCTAGAAAGAGAACACTTTTAAATTTAGTCTAATCTATATTAATTAAATCCTATTTGGTCACGGTATGTTCTAAGAAATGTTTCTAAGAGCATTGCTGAGATATGTGAAAGAGTAGAGGTAACGCTTGTGGTGGAAAAGATAGAGAGTGATGAATGGTATATGGGTTTGTTGGAGCAAAGATAATAGTGAAATTGATAAATTCAGAGAGTTAGGGGCTAAGGTGTTAGGTGAAAGAAACTTTGAATTAAAACCTATATTTTTCTCTCATTTTTCCATATTTGCCATGTTAAACAATTGGGAGAATTGCAATTTAACCCTTTAACATTTACCCTAAAGTACGCTTTGCCCTCTCATATTTCAAAAACCTCTTCAAAACCCCTCAAGGTTTTAAGAAATCTGCACTTACCCTCTACAATCTCTTTTGGATATTGGAATCAATAAATTAATTACACTTTAAGACCCTAACTCTAGTTCTTGTTTAAGTTTTCTCCTTATCATATAAATTACTTCATTGCTTGTCATTTTCAAATAATGTAATATAAAAAATTTGTATATATATTGTTCCTTTCAACTTATCATCTTCCAATTATTTTTTATTTATTTTTCATTGTGTGTATATTTTTTTATCTTTATATTTTTAATTTTTAAAATAGCTCTAATTAAGGATATCATTTTTATTTTAAAAAATCTCTTACACAAGTCAAGATTCAAACACTGACCGACCATGTGATATAGTAGTCTACATGTTAATTGGGCTAAGGCCCAATCAGCCTCAAATTTCTTTTAAGTAAATTATGTGGGTGGTTCTTAACCATTGATTATGATTCTGCTTTAGTTACTAAACTATTGCGTGTTACGTTTTTATTTGAAATCTATTGAAATTGTTTTGCTTTGGTTCCTTACCACTAAATGAAATCTATTAACCCATAATAACTATGGGTAAATTGCACCCGCTACCCCCAACCTTTAATTGTTGTCTCACTTCTAACCCTAACCTTCACTTTGTTCGTAGCGTATCCCTAATCTCAATAAAACGTTTCATTTTGACCCTTTTTTGGATGGAAATCGTTATCTTGGATGAAAAAAGCCACGTCAGCAGATTACTGTAGGGAAAATGTTTGTTTTAAACCTTGTAAAAATCCCATTTTCCAAAAAAGCCTTAAAGCTTTTAAATCTAACAAAAAAACCTTAAAACTTTCCCCGTCCAACTCTTTCATCCCTCTCCTCCCTCTCCAACAACCCCATCTCAGCTGCCTCCCTTTCCAGCGAACGCCCTCCTACCTCTCATCCCTATCTGGCTTCTTCTCCACGGTGAGTTTGGTTAACGGGCTTCCTTCTAGCAAATTGAGCCTCCTTCTCGCAATGAAATCAAGTTTGGTCTTCAACCGCATCTCCCGGTCCTCGTGCACTTGTCACCGAATCGCCGTCACCTACTCGCCACTGAATCGCCTTCGCCCACTGACACCGAATCGAGAGGAAGTTGAATCGGGTTGCTTTCTCTTACTTCCCTCTCGCGAATCGGGTAAACTTGGATGAATCGCAATGAATCACGACATAATCAGGCAAAGGAGAGGAACCATGAATCGCGATGGAATCGAATGAAATTGGACAGGATCGCAAGCAGAGATGGGGGAGAGGAAGCGGGGATGGGTGAGTGGATGGGTGAGCGACGGCGAGGATGGTAAGTGGCAGTGGGTAAGGGAGGCGGACAAAGAAGAGAGCTGGCCGTAGATGGGAGGACAAAGCGGAAAAGGAGGCCGGAGATAAGGCCACCGGAGAGAGATGAGAGGTAGGAGAGGTTAGCCTAATTTTTTGTCAGATTGAAAAGCTTTAAGGATTTTTTGGCAAAGGGGATTTTTATAGGGATTAAAACAAATATTTTCCCTACAATAATCTGCTGACATGGCCTTTTCCATTCGAGATAATGATTTCCGTCCAAAAAGGGGCCAAAATGAAACGTTTTATTGAGGTTAGGGATACGCTACGAACAAAATGAAGGTTAGGGTTAGAAGTGAGACAACAATTAAAGGTTGGGGCTAGCGGTTGCAATTTACCCTAATAACTATCCAACAAAAAGTTTTAAAATTTAATTTAAATATTCAGTAACCCTTTTCCATTAAACTTAATTTTTTAAATATTTTTTTTGTAGTTATTAGATCATTTATATTGGTAGTTTTTTTTTCTTTTGTGATGCAATAAGTTTAATTCACAAAGAGAAAAAAGGTAATTTTATTTATCTATTAACTATAAAAAATTATTATACATATTAAATTTATCGTAAAACAGTTACCGAATTATTTAAATTATGATCTAAAAAGTTGATACCAGACAAATATTTTGAGTTAACAAATCTTATTCAATTAAGACCAAAATGAAATATTTTTAATAGATTTATAGCTAAAATGAAGTATTTTTAATAAGTTTAAGATAAAAATAAAAAAAAATAATAGATTTGGGACGAAAATACAATGATAATTAATGGATAGAGGACCACGCAATTTACTCAATTTCATTTCACTACATTTTTGTCATATTAGAGTATGCTCGTAATTGGTATGCACTTCATTCTAGGTTGATCACTGGAGATACAAAATTTTCAAACTGATTATGTTTATATAAAAAAATATAAAATCAAATCTAAGTCATGATCAATTCAGATGTTACGACAAAATTGAAACGTTTCAAAGTTTTTGGTAACCAATTTGATTTGGGATTTAAGCAAAACCACGATCTTAATTGTAAAAGATGCAATTTTAGGCGCCTGAAATGTAAAAGTCAAGAGTTTAGAAAATTTGCCTTTATTGGGAAAAAGCAATACGAATGACTCATTTCAAAATTTAAGGACCAAAAGATAACATTATACATAAATAGAGGACCTATTACGTAATGTTACCCTTTTTTGGTTCTGAACATTTTATGGGCCGAAAGAACATGGTGCGCCTCAACCCAAAAATAGCGTCAATGTAGCAGCCACACCCCTTTTTATAACGTCAGTATGTATTTACTATAGTGTAAATTTTAAAATTCCATTAAAAAAAGGATTAGGATTTAAGATTTTTTTTCCCCTAATAGTGTAAAATAAGTAAGGAGAAGTGTATTTTTTCAAAGCTTAAGAGTAGTTTTACTGTCAACCAAAGTTAAGGGGTAACTGTAAAAATTAAAAAAAAAAATTCTACTCTTTCCACCGGATAAGTTAAATATGCTTCATTTTCCTTTTATTTGTATGTATTTATATTTTAATATTACTCTTAATAGTCTAAAATAAATGTAAATATATCAAATCCTATGTCATCTCAATATCGGAGATATGTACAAATCATATATTGGATGTATACAACTACAATGTACAAGTGAAAGACATGTATAAATAATTTAGCCATATATTATTTATATTTTCATTCAATTTATCCATAGATTTATATTTTTGTAAATAAAATGAAAATTATGTTAAAAAATTTAACTAATAATAAAACAGTAGTGTAGTAATGTATATAAATCAAACATATGATATGTATATTTGATATGAAACAAATATATATTGACTTTTACATTTGTTTCCTTTCAATTTACTCAAATTTTTATTTTCGTATTTCTTTTTTTCTTGCTTGTAATTATTTTCTTTTAACTTATAATTATTTATTCTCAATATATATCTAAGAAAATATTAGGGTATCATTTGAAGAAAGGTAAAAAACTAAAGGATAGAAAAAGGGTCTAACACTAAACCCTAACCTAGCCCCCATCCTCCACACAGTTACATCCTCTTATCATTCCCCAGTTGTCGGAACGTTCACCACTGCTGTACGCCGCCTTCATCCTCCCCAGTTCCCACGACGAACGCACCTCCCACATAGTGGCACCACCACCGGCTTGCTTGCCTCCTCCTTTAGACCCGTCATCACCCTCCCCAAGCCCCTCGCCAATGATGTCATCTCCCCAAACTGGAAATAGAAGTAAAAGCAAGTAACAGGATGACGGCGATTGTTGGGGGTGCGATCAGCAGCGGTGGAACAATAGCGGACACGGTTACACCTCCATGAGGTTGGGCTGTCAAATCAACAATGCTTGGCTAGAGAAGCAGGCACGATCACCACCGACCAAAGTGGGGAAAGGATATGGTGGTGATTTACAATTGGAAAAATTAAAATAACTACTTAAGATTTTGTGAAACCTACAGTTTGGTTCCTTCTATTTGAAATAGCTACACTTAGTCCCTACAAAATTCACACCGTCATTCACTGTCACCAAAGAAAAAAAGAAAATGCTCATTTTGCCCCCTGCCTTCTTTATTAGAAATCTTGCCCCCCTAAACTTATGCACTAACGAGGAGCACCATCTCCAATTTTGCCCCTTCCCATCCCCTCTCCATTTGCCTCCTCCTTCGCATGTTCCTCCTCCGCCCATGCCACTCAGAAACCAATTGTAAGCCCGAAAAAAAGAGAAACTACACAAAATAAGAGAAGAAATTAGAGAAAAAAAAAACAGAAATTGGATTTAGTTCATGAAAAACCACATAAAAAGAAAAAAAGATAGAAACCACAGAACAAATCTCGTGAACAAATTAGGTCAGTCTCTGTAAACCCAACATTTGCCTCAGCCTATGCTCGGCTTCGATTTCAGGGTTTCCTATGGGTGGCTTGAAGCTTGAATGACCGATCAGCCAACCCATCAATTTCCGCTCCAATCTTAACTCTCTCTCCAGCTACTCTGTTGGGCAAGTGAGCAACAACCAAACCCACGATAGGTCTCTCAATCCAACCAGAAAAATGTCCCAAACCCTTGCATCAGACCCGACCTGAACTTGCCCTCGAACGTAGAGATCACCGCTTGGGAGGACTTTCCCGACTGTGGTTGTTCGTTCACTGGGGTGGTTGGAGTCACGCGCCGTGCGGACGACTGCTGGCGGCTACAATGGCCCAATGGAGCCACCGCGAGAACTCGAAACTGTGGGTTGTTAGCTCGCATTTGGACATCCTTGGGGAATCAATTGCGGCTGTATGATTAGTCCTTGGGGAATCAAGAGCGCTGTACGAGAGAGAAGGAGAGAAGAAGAGAGGAGAGGATGACAGAAGTAGAAGGAATAGGAAAGAGGAGAAAGAAAGGTGGGGCAAAGTTTTCAAAGAAGGATAGTTAGGGGGGCCAAGATAGACATTTTTTCTTTTACTTCATAATGGTGAATCACGACGTAGGTATCTGAAACAGTAGAAACCAAACTATAGGTTTCACCAACCCCAGGAAAATTTTTGTAATTTTTCTCTTAGAATTTTAAACAAGGCTAGAAATAAAATTTTATCCGTAGTGCGTCCGTAAGGTAGGTCTTATTTAATAATGATGCCTTTCTACTTCTACCGATGATATAATATGGTATCTGATCATTTTTTTACTCTAAATCTATTAATTTTCATGTTTTTTTTATTATGTATTAGTCCTTTATTAACATTTTTTATATATTTCATATTAATGTCCATTGAATTAAAACCGTTAATTTATGTAAAAGTAGTTGCACAGGTACAGTTGAGACACAACAAACATAATTTATGTAGAGGGAACAGGCATGATTTTATTAGTCCCTTGGCTATCTGAAAAATATGATCATGTTCATAGGTCATTGAGTTTTTCTTTTTGGAAACCACCACAATACACATATATAGGTATTGAAAGTTTTACATTAGTAGAATTAATTTTTTGAAGGCAACATACTAGATTCCCTCATCTGCAGCTTATCATCTAGAGAGTAGCCATTATATATTCTTGATTTTGTTTTAGCTCCTCTAGTTCTTAAAAATTTATCCACACTTAGGTCCCAACATCTACAAAGTTTATTGTACCTGAGCCACCTGAATCTTTCATTATACCAGCATCTTCGGCGAATCCAAATTGGAGAGATTTCACGTAATAAAACCCATTCCTTGTCATAATTTTTTAGAATTTTTGACATTATGGACACCACCTCACTAATTCCTTACATGTTCTTGATGACGGAGCTTATTATGTCACATATAAACTTTTTTACTTGTATGAAGAGTAAGTGACTAATGTGATTGCTTAATTTAATTAAAAGATTACACACACACACACACATATATTTGATATTCATCATAAATACATTTTGTTAGACAAATCATGAGTTTAAACATCATCCTGCTTAATCCTAAGATTAGACTTAAATATATATATAGGATACTCATCAAAGATATATATATTGTTAGACAAATCACAATTTCAAACATCATCCCGCTTAATTCTAGGATTAGACTTAAATATATATATATATACACTGTTAGATAAATCACGAGTTCAAACATCATCTCGCTTAATCTTAAGATTAGACCTAAATATATAAAATTCCCCTAGCTAATATCTTATCGGCCAGACAACCAAAACTAACTTCAACTTTGATTATAATCCACGTCCATGCTTGCATGCTTTCACTTCAAATTGGAATTGCAGAAAACTCGAGATCACCTCAAATCCGGTGAAAATGAAGAAGGAGAAGAATCCCAGGAGGATGTAGGCACTAGATCGACAACAACAGCATTTGCCAAATGATATTAAGCTTGTCTTCTTCATGATCAAAAGTTTCGTCTTTATGCCTTCAGACATGCTCAAAAATTCCTGAACCGACTCGTCATCATCACTATCCAGCAGGGTAGGAGACTTCAGTGGTAAGAAATACTCATCATTTCCCGCTGCATGCAGGGGAAGGAAGATTAATACTAATTAGTACTAATAATTAACCATAATTGCATATATGCATGGAGCAACCAAAATTAATTGAAGAGATGAAAATTAGTATGCTAATAATAAAAAGTACTTAAATGATCACAAATTGATGTGAAAAGTAGTATATGTTAGTTAGACCAGTATTTTGGAGGGGCCGAATGGTAGGTTGGAGGCGATCCAGTCCATTGGCAATTTCTTTTCTTAGGTGTTGCACAAGTTTCAGCAGCATAGACCAGAGCTCCATGAGCACATAAACCTCCGTAATAAGCGCGCTGACTTGGAAAGCGGACAGCACGAGACAAAACACCGGCACCACCTAGAAACAGCCAGCCTTGGCAATGGTGAAGATGGCAGCCACGAATCCATAGATTGTATAAAACTTGGCAATAATGTCGATGCTTCTTGCCCTTCATTTTACAATGGACTTCACTGCAATTTCGAGTAGCTCTTTATTCGCCTCTAGACGCTTCAACTCACGACTCTCAGAGCGAGTGGCCATGGGATTTGGCTAGCTAGCTAGCTACTGCACATTTCTTTAAAGTGGAAGAGAGTAGAGTCGGAAGTAAGACCAGTTTCGTTTGGTGAAGAGTTAAACTGAGCTCTTATGGTGTATTGATTATAAGCAGTAACCCTACGAACTGTCTTGTTTGGCTAGCTTTTATTTCACTCTGCTGTTAGTTCCAGTTCTCAGAACTGTATATTTGTTATCTCCAGTACCTGGCTGGTTTTTTAATGTGATTTTCCATTTTTCCTGATAAAAAAAAGCTTTGCTTACCATAGCACTGACTCCAATCCCTATTCCGGGTTTGCAGAATGGGCATCAAGAAAATTGGCCCAGTAGTCTTATTTGGAATTGCATGTCGAATATGCACTGGATCAATGGATTGTCGCATATTACATGTGTCTGGGAATAAATCCCCATCCATTGGTTTCAGAGACTACTTAATTCAAATTTATTTTTCGACCAAGCTTATAAAAGCCACTTTGGATTTGTTTCAATCATAAATGTACAATTTTGATGATACAAAATACATTTGTGTTTTGAGCATCAAATCACTTTGATTATTTTTTTTCCCAAAATATGCTTGAAAAGAAGCATTTTCTTGAATGGAAGAAGCAATCTATTAAACAATTGAAAAACTAGAAGTTTGGAGACTATTCTATGGATAGAGGCTGTCAACTTTAGGGGAAGAAGTTTTAGCTGGTTGAAACTATTCGACAAATTGAAAGTGGAGCTATTTATCGATGCCTAGTCATTTTTGTCTCTGGACTTGAAGAATATTTGAGTAAATTTTATCATCAGGTTGAAACTAGAGCTATTTCTAATCGGACCTTAAAAGAGCTGGAGACAAATTTTCAGTAGGTTGAAAACTTTGGGCAGACAATATAAAGGATCTTGGCAATAGCGATAATGGTGATCGTGTTTCTGGTTGGCAAAGGAATGGTGGCCAAAATGATTGCCGAAAAGCTACTGAAGGACTAGGGTGACCGAATGGCTACCATTTTTATTTGGTCGCCAAAGTGGTGGCTAGGTTGCTGAAATGGTCATTTGTGCTTTGGGGAGACCGTCTGGTTATTGCTTTTATTGGTCACTGCTCTTGATAACCATTTTAACCATAGGTTATTATGGCTCTCCAAGACTCTGACTGATATTACTAAGATAACATTAATTATTTTAGTAATTTTATATACTTGGAATATTCATTGTAAGCAATATATCAGTTCAATAAAGTATATTAGTTCAAAAAGAAATAAAAATTGGTCATTTAACCGAGCTAGGCTAAGAGGGGCATGTTTGGTCATTATAGATAGTGACCTGCTCTCATTGCAAGTTTGGATAATTGTAAATTGTCTATGTTGCCCTTAGGCGGTCTGAAATGGAACCAAGGAGTTGTCTATGACTTAATTGCATAGTTTACAAATCCTGAGGGCTGAATTGTGTAATTAAGATAAAAGGGAATTCAGCTTGGGAAATTCGAGAATTAGTCTTCAAATTTCAGCCTCGTTCCAATTGGAGACAAACGATGGGAAGTTGTGACAATTGAATCATGACATGTGCATCGCACATGGTGCTTAATTTTATAAGCTAAGCTTTGACTATTTTTTTCCCCTCTCGTTTCTTCCACCTCCAGCCATCCCAAAACCTCCATAACCGAAGCAAATCTCAGCCCCAACTAAGCAAATGTGTTTACTTCCCTTGAATTTTTGGTGGTATGATTTAGTTAAGAAGGAGCTGATTTCATTACTTAATCAGACTCCTTGCTTGCTTGTTAGTTAAAACAACAAGCATAAGGGATTTGAAAAACAATTTGAACAAGGGCCTAAGTTACGGGTTATTTGGAGAGGTAAGAAAATTTGGCTCCTTTCTTTTTCCATGGTAATGCAAAAACGTTAAGAGTTTTGCACCAAAGTGCTGAAATTTTATTGCACTTAGAAGCAAATAAAAGAAAATAAAAGATTAGCTTCACCACACGTTCTCTTCAATTTTAGAACCATTAAATAGATTAAATTAAAAATTGAGTAAGTATTACATATACTTACCTTATTCCGTGTGTTATCCCTAAAAAATTTAGGAATTGTCATTTTCGCTCCGTGCCGGTATAACTGAAGTATACTTAAATATTTTCTGCACATCTAAGCTTCGCGGCTAGGAGGAGTGCAACCGCGCTTGTGGTGCGACGGAGGCGGGCCTGGTTCGAGCCCAGCAATGTTCACTGCCTAAATAACATTTTATTTTCCGTTTTTTTCTCCAACATTTTATTTTTCCTTTGTTTGCTCTTTCTCAGTTTTTTTCGGGATTTTGTCAGGTTTTTTCTAATTACCTTGCACCTATTAATTTTTATTTAATTTTTTCATTTTCAATTTTTATTTTCGTTCTCTCATCCCTTTCCATATTTTTCTTTTCATTTTTTTTTTTTGCATTGTTTTTATTTTTCTCATTTTTTATGTTTTTTTTTTTCATTTTACCCAGCCATTTAATTTTTCTTCTCTCCAGCTTAATGTTAACTAATCAACTTCAGAAACTTTTATTGTTCCTTGTTCCTTCATTTGAGGTGAATTTTTTGCAATTAGTTATTTATTCTTTTATTAATAAGTATTTATTTATTTTTAGAGTTCACGCTTGTTCTTTTATTTCAACTAGTTGTTCTTTATTAATTTTTTATAATTTCTAAAAAAAATCAAGCTAAAAGATATTGAAATTGGCCCTTCGATTTTGTCAATAAAAAATTTGCTAAGAATGAATCATAAAAATAACCTGTCATTGATTTAGGATTTGATAGCCTGTTCCACCTGGAACCAATAATAGCTAGAAATGATGGCTCATTATTTTATTAGTATGTATTTGTTCGTTTACTTATTCATGTTTGTTTCTTTAGGTGAACTAATTATTCTTTTTTAGTAGTTATCTATATTTTTATTAGCAACAGTTTTTTCTTTTATAGAAACTATTTTTTTGTTCCATTCTTACTAGTTTTTTGTTCTTTTATTTATAGTTTTTTGTTATTTTATCAATAAATATTTATTCTTTTGTCAGTTCATGGTTGTTTCTCTTGATGAATTTGATGTTTTTTTTATCAGTATCTCTTTGTTCTTTTATCAGTATTTATTTTTCTCTTTTATTTGCTAATTTTTGTTCTTTAGGTGAACTAGATATTTGTTATTTTATAAGAACCTATTTTCATTTTTATTAGTAAAAATTTGTTTTTTTTTTAAGTTCCAACTTCTTCTGTTAGAGAAACTATTTTTTTCATTCTCTTATTACTAATTGTTTGTTCTTTTATCAATATCTTTTTATTCTTTTAATAGTATGTATTTATTTTTTTATTAGTTCGTGTTTATTCTTTTATCAATTAATGTTTTTTCATTTAAATGAACTTGATATTTGTTCTTTTATTAATAGTCCTTTGTTCATTTATCTGTATGTGTTTGTTCTTTCATTAATCTCCATTTGTTTCTTTATAAGAAGTAAAACTAGAAACAAAACAAGTGACAAAGTTATGGCATGGAAGGGGAAAAAACACAAAAAAAATATGGGGAAAATGAAAAAAATAAAATTAAATGTAAAATAGGAAAAAAGTGGAAAAGGAAAAGAAAATAAAGTGGTAGACAAATGGCTTAAATAAGATTATGTAAGCCAAGAAAGGCAAGTAAGATGAAAATAAATTTAAATAGAAAAAAGGGAATAAAACAAGAAAAATGGCAAAAATAAAAAATAAAAAGAGATAGAAAAAGCTGGAAAAAAGAGTGAAAGCGATCAATGCGTGTTGCGCGACTCGAACTCCCTCCATTGGGAGAATTTCGACCGGTGTACGACCATTTTACGACAACCAATGAATTGCCTGGTACTTACTAAAATCCTATGAATACATAAACTTGTTGGGCGCCAACAGGTCTTGTGCTTAAACATTTGCGCATGAAAGGGTAGGGTGGTGAAATGGAAAGGATATTATAGCTTTTATGTGGGAGTTCTTATATTAATATAATTGACATTTCATTTAATTTAACTTAGAAGTAAATTGCACTATACAAATCAAACATATACGTATGAAGGTTGGGTGCGGTCAAAATTCAAGGGAGGCATATGAGGTAGGTCACCATCTGAGTTAACGTGTATGAAATGACGACATAGTCAGCCAAATATTAATATAATGTGTTTAGTTCAAAATGTTACATTATTATTTAAAATTATTTTCTATGAAATTTCTAAAATGTCGCAAAAAATTGGAAAAGTCCTTTTGGAATTACACTTTTAATAAAATACATAAATTAATCTTAAAATAACAAAAATATTGTAAATGTAATTATTGACACCCAATTTTGTCCCGGCACTGATTTTTGTTTTAAGTTAAGAAAATTAGTTTATAGGCATTTTCATTTTTAGAGTCAATTTAGTCAACTCTTAGGATATTTGGGTCATCTTTGTTATTTTAGGGTTAGTTGGTCTAGTCACATTTAGGTTACATTGTTTTTGTTCGTGTTATAAAACTTTGAGAATTTAGTATGGTATTTTATGGTCAAAATAGAAATTAATTTAGTTTAGGTACTAATTCGGAGTCTTAAAGGTTTTGTAGGTCAATGTAGGCAAAAAGGAATAGTTTGGGTGGAAATTGAGGGATTTTAGAATATTCTAGGCAAAATTGGAAAGTTTATGGTAAATCTGTCAGTGTTAGAGAGTTTGAGTCAAATCTAGCAAAATCATAAAATTCTGGGAAAATCTGGTTATTTTTACAAAGCTTTAGGCTAATTTGACAAATCAGCAAAATTTGGACTAAATTGCAATTTATCAAAAAAAATGGGACCAGATCAGTACCTAAGAGTTTTGTTGGACTAAAACTGATATTTTTGCCGAATTATGTCCTAATCTCTTCAAATTGAACTTGGATAAGTTTAAACTTCAAAACCCTAGTTAATCTCGCCTAAGACCCCCTAGTATAAATATGGGTCACCACTCGAAGAAAAAGAGGGAAGAAATTAGAAAAACCCTAAGCTCCTAGCTAAAAACAGAGAACTGCAGCCATAAGCCCCTAACTTTTCGCTACCCTACCCAAGAACCCTAACCTTTCCCCGTCGCCGCCGCCACCCCTGGTCTCCCTCTGTTGCCCGACATGAGCCTCCAACCTCCAGCCACCGCCACCGTGCCCAGGTGCTGGCCCCGCCACTATACTCTTCACTCTGAGGTTGCCGCGCCCCCTCTGACCAAAGCCCAGGCCACCGCTCCGTTTTTCATCTGCGGCGAACGACGAATCGAAGAGGAACTCGTTTGGTGACCCGCGAACTCGACCCGGATTCCTATGGATCTAACCCATTCAACCTTCTCCCTTCGGTAAAACCTGCACTTAGGCCCCTTTTTCTCTTAATTTTGTTCATTTTGGTCCCTAGTTTCTCTTCTTTTTTTTTTTAATTCAGCCACTAACAGCATTGTTTTGTTTATTTGTTTTAGGACCACGGCTTATTTTTGGTCACTAACACTAGGCAGAATTGCATATTTAGGTTTGACAGATTTTTGCTTTTTTTTCCCCCTGTTAATATAAGTTTAAAATTAATTTATATAATGCATCTAAAAAATCATACTTAGAAAAATTTAATTCCACATTGGTTTAATAAAACCTTAGGATGAATTTAGGATAACAATAAATTTTAAAATCCATATTTGGCTGATTTGGTAGGGTCTATAGTTCGGATAATTATTTAAAATCTTTAAAAGTAATTAAGAAAATAAACAAGAATATAAATAAATTAAGTTCTAATATCCATGTTTGAGTGATCCGATAGGATTTATGGTTTGGATTAATAATTATCTAAAACCTTTAAAATAAATTTAAATAAAAATATATTAAGTCTTTAGGTTTCACATCCATGTGGTCAGGTAAGATCTATGGTTTGGAAATATCAAAATTTGATAAAAATTTCTTTTTAACCATAACTGAACCCCGAAGGTCAAATTATGGATTAAGTGAAATCAATCACTACACTTCGTAACGGTAAAGTTATTAAAAAATTAATTCTTAATCATTGTGAAGGAGACGATAAGTCAACTTTAAAGAGTAAGTAAGGGGTTGACAGATTGAATCTCCACCTGTAACTCCATTTCCTTAGGCATTAACTATCCCTAAGAAGGTGAATCATAACCCTAAAATTCTTGATATTTTGAAGCAAGTAAAGATCAATATTTTTTTGTTAGATGCAATTAAACTGATATCTTCTTATGCCAAATTTTTTAAGGATTTGTGCACTGGTAAAAAAAAATTGAATGTGAAAAAGAAAGCCGTCTTGGCCGAGTAAGTAAATTCTGTTATTCAAAATAATATTACTTTAAAATACAAGGATCATGGTTGTCTAATAACTTCATGTTTCATTAGAGAATATAAAATTGAGCAAGTGCTGCTTAATCTTGGGCATAGTATAATCTTACTTTCATAGCCAGTTTATCAAAATTTAAATTTGGATGAGTTAAAACCTATCGAAGTAACTCTTTTACTTGTTAACAGATTAGTGAATGTTCCTAGAATAGTTGCTAAAGATGTGTTAGTCTAAGTTGATAAATTCATCTATCTCGTGAATTTTATTGTTTTGGATGCATTACCAATGGAAACAAAAAATTCTATGCCCGTTATTTTAGGACATCTATTTTTAGTAACCTCTAATGCCTTGATTAATTGCAAGAATGGACTGATAAAACTATCATTTGAGAATATGACATTAGATCTAAATGTTTTCAACTTGCTTAAGCAACCAACTGGAAAAAAAAAAAAGATGAAAGCAAGGAAGTCTGCCTCATCGATGTCATTGTAGAAAACTATATTAAAAAAGGGAGTATCTTTAATTCTTTGAAAAATTGTCTAGTTAATTCATTTGAATCTAATATACAAATAGATCAAGATACATCTACATATGTGCATTACTTGATTCTCACAGGTAGAAGGAAACACATATTGGAAACCAAAAGTTAAAGATTTAGGATAAATCGAAGATAAATAGCAAGATAAAATATCTAAATTAGAATTAAAGCCCTTGCTCAAAAAATTGAAGTATGCATTCCTTGGAAAAAATTCTTCTTTTCCTACAGTAATTTTATTTTTTTACATTTAAGTAACACGATAAGTTGATTGAGTTACTTATGAGACGTTAAAGTATAATTGGATGGATATTAAGGACCTAAAGGGTATTAATCATTTAACATCCCACATATAATAAACTTGGAGGATAAAGCTAAATCATGTCAACAACCATAAAGAATGCTTAATTCACACATGAAAGAAGTAGTAAGATCTAAAGTTCTTAAAGTATTTAATGTAGGAATCATTTACCCTATCTTTGACATCAAATGGGTTAGTCTAACCCAAGTTGTGCCAAAAAAGTTTGACATCATAGTGGTAACAAATGATAAAAGGTGAATTTTGGATTTAAACCATCATAAAAAGATTACATTCATATATCCTTTTGGAACCTCTGTATTTAGACACATGCCTTTTAGACTATGTTATGCCCCAACAACATTTCAAAGATGTATGCTGAGTATTTTCAGTACATAGTTGAAAAATATTTGAAAGTTTTCATGGATGATTTAATAATATATAGAAATTTCTTTGATAATTGTCTTAAAAAATTAGAAAAGATTTTAAAAATATGTGAAGAAAAAGACTTGATACTAAATTGGGAAAAAGAATTGAATTTGATAAAGTAAAGGTGTAGTTCATTGCTTAGTTACCTCAATAACAAAACAATTAGGGAAGTTCACTCCTTTCTTTGAACATGTAGGATTTTACAGAAGGTTCAATCAAGGGTTTAGTACAATGTCTAGACCTCTTTACAACCTTTTTACAAAAGATGTTTTATTTGAATGGACTCAATAATGCCAAAATTTTTTTGATAAATTAATTGGCCTTTGAACATCCCCTCCAATCATGCAACCCCTAGACTGGTCATTGTTGTTCCTGCACCATAGAAATATTATAAATTCACAACTAATAAAATATAAAAATTTAAAAAAATTTGATCTCACCGATGACACCAAAATAGACAATTTTGTAACAAAAAATTAATAGATATTAGAGAGTGAAATAGATAAGAAATAGAAAAAATATCAACTATATATCAAGAGTAATTGGAATGAGTCGTTGGTTTACCCACTCTCTTTTGGAGATTTCGTGCCATACCAGTGCAGCGGCCTCAGTTAAGCCTCCCTCAGGATAAAACAGCCTAACTATCTTGTTGTAAGTTCACATGCACGTGCACTGTTGTGAAGTAAAGCTCTACCCACACCTTTCTTTACCCAATACTTTTTGATAATACATAAAATAATATTTTTTTTATAAATGAAGAACAAATATATGGAGAAAGGAGCTTGGAGAATAATGTCAAAACTAAACAAAACACACACATATATAGGCATGTAAGTAAAGTGACGTTAGAGAGAATTAATAGAAATTAAAACCTCCCAATAGCTGTTTAAACAAAATAAAATTAAAATTAATTCACCAACCATTATTTTGGAATTAATGCCTAACGGCTATAAAACAAGTAAAAGGTAATTTAAGTACTTTTGGAGTAAAAGTTAAATGGCTATGGCTAATTACAAGAGTAAAAATCAATTATTATTTTTTATTGAAATAATAAATCTCCAACAGTCATTACCTTTAAAAGTAATATATGATGCTAGTGATTATGCAGTTGGTCCTTGAAAGGACAAAGGAAAGAAGGTAAACCATATGTATTATGCAAGTAGAACTTTGAATAGTACACAAATGAACTACAAGTTTTTTCTCCAACAAGGGTAGTTATTAATCCTAATTCCCTAACATGGGTACTTTTAATCTTATTTACCTAATAGGGGTTATCCTAACACAACTAAACGTAAAAAGCCCAATAAATGTTAACTAAATCCCAAAACTTATAGCAAAATGCTAGATAAGTCATCTTTTTTTTTTACTATCATTTTATATTATTCAAACAAGATATTACTCTTTCCATCCCATTTGGATGATTCATTTCTCTGGATACAGAGTTTAAAATGTATATAATTTATGTTTTTATTTTCATTTTTAACCCTAAAGATAAAATTTTAAAAAAATTCCTTTTTATTTATGTAATGATAATTTAAATGATAACTAAGTTTTGTGCATTTTTTAGGTTTTATGCTAAAAAAGCTTAAAGATGGTAGTAGGGAAATTAGATATTAAAAATTTTTCAAAAAGGGGAAACAATTCATCTTGTTTTGGATAGAACAAAAAGAAATACTTACAATCCTTTTTGGGACAGAATAAATATAAAATAATAATAGAAATTTGTAAAATATTTCATTTTTGAAAGTAACTTTTTATAAATTAAAAATATTTTTAAGAGAAAATTCAGAGGAACTTTTTAGTATTTTTAAGAGCTTATCTTTGGAGAAAAGTCATAATGAGTCTTATAACTTTGCCAACTTTCATATTTTAGTCCTAAAACAACACACATTTCTATTTGAGTCATATATGTTTGAAAATGTTAATAACGTTAGTCCTATGTTGGACGGGGCTAACAAAAAATCCTAAATGGCACTCGACACTATTAATTCTTGCTTACTTGGCACATATAGGTGGACTTAATTGTAAAAAATAAAAGTTTCATGAAAAGGTTTTATGAACACAATCTTTGATACTTAAGGTATAGTTAGAGACAAAATCACGTTTTTCTTTTCTCATTCCTCCCTCAATGTGAAGAATAAGGGTTTGCCCAAATTCGTCTCAATCTATGGCACTTCCGGTTTTTTTTCCTTAATTCATCCTTTTGGTTCCATCCTTCACCCGACCCAATCATCTTCTGCTAAGACTTTAAAACAAAACAATCAAGTTTTCAAAATCCTCATAAACACTTCTAGATCTCCTCAATGGTGCAAAATGACAATTGTTCTATCTACTCTCTTGGTCAGTGCAGTTAAAACTGTAAGAAAATCTGTAAATAATTCCTCTTTTCCTAGTCTTTCAACCAATTCGGTAGCAATGACACCAACCCACATGCAAGTACACGACACTAATTTCTTGGATCCGATAAAAGCCTGAAAATTGCTACAAGTGCATTTTTTTTACACGTATTCCCGCTCTTGATCAAATCTACTAGAGCTAGAATTGTCACCAGAATCAAGTCTTTCTTTGCTTTGTACTCCTCAACAGAAGCAAAGTAAAGATGGCTCTAGCTATGTGTTGTTTTGAAGCAACGTAAAAGATGGCTCTGGCTACATGTTTTTCCTTAGGTTTAAGTTTATTTTTTAGAACATTTGGGATCAATTCCAAACCCTCATTTTGCATCATTATAGCTTTGCTCTTTGGGTGTTTTAAAAAATTCATAAGACCACCGCTAGCACTTTCTTGGGTGGAAGGGTACTTTGATAACAATATAGTCAACAAATGAAGGAACACCCTAGCTTCCACTCCCTGCCTCGAGCATCCAAGAATCATTTCCAATTCTTGTGGCTAGATTTAGCCGCAATCACACTATGTTTTGGAGAAGTGGTGGTTAATTATTCCCTTAATCTTAGAAGCGAGTAAGTCATGGTCAGAGGCGAAGTAGCACCGGTCGAAGTTGGCAAAAGTGAAAGAGAAAAGACTGAAATTCAAGTCAAGAGTAAAAATGAGGTTTTTGATGAACTTGTCGGACTTAATTAAATAAGGTACAAAAGTTAAATGATTGATTTTGATTTTTCCCCTTATTTTTAATGTTTGTTACTTGCCTATAGGATTTTCGTTAAGGTCATTAATGATAGGACTAACATTGCTAACATTTTTTAACATATAGGACTTAAATAAAAACTAGTGTAGTTATAGAACTAAAATAGAAAAGTTGCCAAAGTTATATAACTCATTTTGACCTTTCTCCCTTATCTTTTTAATGATACTATACAATATCTCAAGAAATATTTTAAAATAAAAGACAACACTAACAAAAAAATTGTAAGATTGAAAATCATGTTCGTGAATAAAAGTCCAATTTCACCTTTAATGAATTGTTGACTGTGTATAAAAGAGTTTGAGAGAATATATATAACTATCTTTAGTGTGTCATCATAGGAGTAGGGATTAGCAGGGGTAGATTTAGGTACGTTTAGCTAAATTCTTACCACCTTCAATGGATTTCTGGTGGATTTAGTCAGACTTATAACTTCCTTATGAGTAAGTAGATTTGGGCATTGTAAAACTCGATCAAGTTTTGTTTTTTGTATTAAGGAATTAATCCCCCTTACTAAGAAAATAGTAGCATCTTAATGCCAAATATATATAGTTCATCGAAAACATATGTGCATTTTTAAATAGTGTAAGAATAACAAATGTCATAAATAAATGTAATATATGATAGTTTACTTTAAAATTATTACAACTTTTATTTGTTCTAGAAACCATAGCTTACGTATAAGTTATAAGCTAATTGGAGACGGTTGAAATAGGGTATACTAGAATGTTTAGTTAAGTGGATTAGGAAATATGTAATGAATTATTATGATGATGATGATGATTATTATTATTATTATTATTATTATTATTATTATTATTATTATTTTGCTAGAAAATAAACTTATAATACCCATGTTCTCTCATAGAAAAAATAAATATTTCCACAACCTAAAACACCCTATTTTCTTAAAATAATTATATTTTTTTCTTAAAAAAAGTATTTACAATTTAAAAAAATTTTCAAAATAATTTGTAAGTGAAATACTTTGTAAGCTTTTATTAATTTTTTGTAACATTGTGTTCAAATTATACAAAATGATTGTAAAATAATAAAATAAAAATTGTGACTCATCTTACCTTTTTGCTATAAGTTTTGGACTCTTGTTAACATTTTGTCAACTTTTTCCATTAAAATTGATTTAAGTAGTGGTAGAATAACCCAATTTAGTAAATAAGATTAAAACTACTCCTATTAGGAAATTAAGATTTGTAACTACCCCTGTTTGGGAAAAAATTCAATGAACTACACTACAACTAAAAAAAGAACTACTTATAGTAATATTTACATTGGATAAATTTGGTTCTTATGAAATTGGTTCAATAACTATTGTTTATATCGACCATTCTACTGTCAGGTATCTCATGTCAAAACAATATGTTAAACTGAGGTTGGTACATTGGATCTTATTGCTTCAAGATTGTGATCAAAGATAAGATAAACACAAAAAATGTTGCTGTTGACCATTTGTCAAAGCTGACAGTGGATTCACTAATTAAGGCTACCCATCAATGACTATTTTCCTGATGAATTATTATTGTCTGTCATTATGGTGCCTTGATTTACTAATATTGTCAATTTTATGGTAACTAGATAGATGTCAGCTTAATGAAGTGCCCGGGATAAGAGAAAGTTCCTACACAAGGTGAAAAACTTCTATTGGGATGACCCTTATCTTTTCAAATACTACTCTTATCAATGCATACATGAAAATAAGGTAAAAAGTGTCATTAAATTTTATCATTCAAAAACATGTGGTGGGCATTTTTCTTTAAAAAAATAGCTACAAAAATTTTGCAGTCTGGATTTTACTAAGCCTCATTGTTCAAAAACATAAAACTTGTGAAAGTTGTCAGAAATTAGAATCCATTTTAGAAAGAAATATTATGCTTTTGACTCATATCACTGTGATTGAAATTTTTATTGTTGAGAGATAGATTTCATGGGACCTTTTCCAGTATTATGTAAATTTGTGTATGTTTTAGTTTTGGTAGATTATATGTCAAAATGGGTAGAGGTAGTTTCATGTCAAAATAATAATTATAAAATTGTGCTCAAATTTTTTAAGAAAACTATTTTGAGTCAATTTGAAATTCCTCGGGCCATAATAAATGATTAGGGGAACATATTTTTGTAATAAACTATGTGAATCCTTGCCAAAAAAATATGGTATCACTCACAAGGTAGCCCCTTATCATCTGAATTTGTGTATGTTTTAGTTTTGGTAGATTATGTGACAAAATAGGTAGAGGTAGTTTTACGTCAAAATAATGATTATAAAATTAAGCTCAAATTTTTTAAGGAAACTATTTTGAGTCAATTTGAAATTCCTCGGGCCATAATAAGTGATTGGGGGAACAAATTTTTCTAATAAACTATGTGAATCCTTGCCGAAAAAGTATGGTATCACTCACAAGGTAACCCTCTATCATCTGAATTTGTGTATGTTTTAGTTTTGGTAGATTATGTGACAAAATAGGTAGAGGTAGTTTCACGTCAAAATAATAATTATAAAATTGTGCTCAGATTTTTTAAGGAAACTATTTTGAGTCAATTTGAAATTCCTCGGGCCATAATAAGTGATTGGGGGAACAAATTTTTCTAATAAACTATATGAATCCTTGCCGAAAAAATATGGTATCACTCACAAGGTTGCCCCCTATCATCTGAATTTGTGTATGTTTTAGTTTTGGTATATTATGTGTCAAAATAGGTAGAGGTAGTTTCACATCAAAATAATGGTTATAAAATTGTGCTCAAATTTTTGAAGGAAACTATTTTGAGTTAATTTGAAATTCCTCATGTCATAATAAGTGATTGGGGGAACACATTTTTCTAATAAACTATGTGAATCCTTGCCAAAAAAATATGGCATCACTCACAAGGTTGCCCCCTATCATTTGAATTTGTGTATGTTTTAGTTTTAGTATATTATGTGTCAAAATAGGTAGAGGTAGTTTCACGTCAAAATAATGATTGTAAAATTGTGCTCAAATTTTTGAAGAAAACTATTTTGAGTTAATTTGAAATTCCTCAGGCCATAATAAGTGATTGGGGGAACACATTTTTTTTAATAAACTATGTGAATCCTTGCCGAAAAAATATGGTATCACTCACAAGGTTGCCCCCTATCATCTGAATTTGTATATGTTTTAGTTTTGGTATATTATGTGTCAAAATAGGTATAGGTAGTTTCACGTCAAAATAATAATTATAAAATTGTGCTCAAATTTTTTAAGAAACTATTTTGAGTTAATTTGAAATTCCTCATGCCATAATAAGTGATTGGGGGAACACATTTTTCTAATAAACTATGTGAATCCTTGCCGAAAAAATATGGTATCACTCACAAGGTTGCCCCCTATCATCTGAATTTGTATATGTTTTAGTTTTGGTATATTATGTGTCAAAGTAGGTAGAGGTAGTTTCACGTCAAAATAATGATTATAAAATAGTTCTCAAATTTTTGAAGAAAACTATTTTGAGTTAATTTGAAATTCCTTGGGCCATAATAAATGATTGGGGCAACACATTTTTCTAATAAACTATGTAAATCCTTGCCGAAAAAATATGGTATCACCCACAAGGTTGCCACCTCTTATCACCCACAAATGTGCTGACGAGTAGAACTAACTAATAGGGAGATAAAACAAATCATTGGAAAAGTAGTCAACCTAAATCGAGAGTATTGATCTTTTAAATTAATTGATGCACTCTAGACTGACTGCATTGCTTTTAAAACATTATTAGGTATGCCTCCTATAGGATAATTTATGGAAAATGTGTCATTTACCTATTCAACTGGAACATAAAGCTTACTAGGTTATAAAAACTTTCAATTTAAATCTTGAAGATACTGGTGTATGGCATAGGTTACAATTAAATGAGCTTGAGGAATTCAGAAATAATACATATGAGAATTAAAAAATATATAAAGTTAGAACCAACGCTTTTCATAACAAATCAATCTTAAGATAAACAATTAAGGTTTGTCAAAAAGTTTTGCTTTATAATTCTATACTTCACAAATTTCTTAGAAAATTGAGATATAAATGAAGTGACTCTTTTATTGTGAAACATGCTCATCCTTATGGGGTCATTGACATTAAAAATCCTAAAAATGAAAATATGTTTAAAATAAATGAACAAAGATTTGAAACTATTTTTGGATAATCATAATTTACATAAAAAAGTTGTTTATCTCAATGATCCTCAAAAGGACCATGACAAGTAAATGTCAATATTTTTTTCTTTCTTTTTAGATAATTTTTTTCTTTTCTTCATTAAGTGGTGGATACAATACTCCGTGACTCTCAAGTTGGTTATTTTAGTTTTCTATAATAACTTATTTATCTCTTCCCATATCTCAATTTCTTCAAAAAACTAGATTATGTTCTTTTTGCTTTACAAAAATATTTTCCCTCTCTCCTTCTAAATGTTCTTAAAAAGATTCACAAAACTAAATGTGAAAGATTGAGGATTTTGATGCACAAAGGCATTCCCAAATATGTATGTTCGTTAATTGAAACTAAAGTCCGTTTGGTTGGTGAAATCCTTAAATGTATTTGTGTTCCACATGCCTGGCTTAGACAAAAGATCTTATGCCAAAACGGTTACAAGTCTGTTATAAATGTAGTTGTGGATTAGAGCAACATAAACTTCTTGGTTTATGGAATATTTTTGGTAAGGAATGAGAGTATTATAGTCTTTGGAATCTGACGTTAAAAGACCTTATTTGCCAGTTTGTAAGAAAATTGAATCGGGCTCAAATCCCTGACTCCTAGAAGACATTAAAGTTGTTATTGGACGTAAAACCAGAAGAATATGTGAGCTATAATCACAACTACTGTACATGCATGCTGTTATTTTTGAAAATTTTATTTTCTTCTGCTAATAATCTACCTACTCATATGGGTGTTACCATTGCAGTATTCGTGTACCTTTGAAGTGAATCATTGGGTGCACAATTGAGAAAGAATTAGTGATTCTAAATATGTAAGAGCGCCTGTTGTAAATGCTTTGTAATTTTGATGCCTTTATTGCCTTACCAAAAGGATTTAGTACATTTGAAAAAAAAAATCAAATTGCTTTGATGACTTAACTTAATATGCACAAACCATAAACCCATCGAACTATTAAATGTTAATAATTTCTTTACAGGTTTGTTGTATTTCATAGATCAAACTGTGCAAGAGAAATTTCTCTTAAAAATGGCAAGACGGATCCTAATCTCTACATTAATTGCTTAAGAATTACTTAACGAAATGAAAGCTTTCATTCCTAAACTAGATTCAGCAGTAATTTGGATAAACTGGGCATGACAATCCTTATAAATAAGCTCTATCCTATAAGTATCATACACCCTGTTAATCGTTTTATTTTTATTATTATTTTTTTGCTTTACAGGATATTAATCTTAATAAGTGATAAAAGTATTGCTAAAAATAGCTACCTAGACTTGCGGGTCCGCTTGAAGCATTTTTTCTTTTAGTTTTACTATTAGTATTATTTTATTGTTGCATTTATTTTGGTTTACGTTATTTTAGAATTTTCATTTTCAATAACTATCGTTTTAGGTAATTTCTTTTTCACTCTACTTATCTATATTTTGACATTGGGGACAATGTCTCAATCTAGTTATGAGGAGAGATAGTTGATATATATTTTTTTTTAGGTAGTTTTTTTCTCTCGTTGATATTAAAACCATTAATTTAGAATGACTGAGTAAAGAGTAATTTTACTTTTAATATACCTCCTATTATGTATGCTAAGCATAACATTTTTTGGGAGTTGCTTTGAGTTTTATGCATTTAGTGTAGTTCATTTGCATGCTTTGTTAGCTTTAGTTTTATTCACTGTGATTTTTTTTTGTGGTGGTGTTAATTGTTGATTTCCCTTTTTTTTTTTTTTATTTTGTTCATATTTATGTTCATGTTTACTTATCATATTTGCATGTATAAGTAGTTGTATGTAGGAATATTTAGCATAAATCTAGGCTATTTGTTTGCATTTAGGAACCCAACTCATGGAAATACATTAATGAAGGTATCGCTTCTTCTTCCACAATGCTTCAATAGGCCGGGTAAAGGACAATTATGGGATGGAACTGGTCGGGAAAGACTATCGTGTCCAGTCTATCTAAATCATTGCTGGATTTGGTTCAGGAACAAAAGTTTGCATTTTATCTAGTAATTCTTCAACAGTTGTTGCGGATATTAGGATTCGTCGTGCCACTTTTGATATAAAATTCTTCTGCACAGCGTAATCCACAAAAGATATTAGACCTATAAAGAAATTGTTAATATTCAACAGCCAATGGGATTCTTGTGCAAATTAAGTTGCGCCATGGAAGCAATTTGGAAGATTTCTCCCAATGTGCCAAAACCACTTAGTAGAACGATAAAAGCATTAGCATTAAAAGGCATTTGTAACAAACGCTCTTGCAAATTTTTAACCACTAATTCTTCTCCAATCGTGCCCCCAGAAACAAATTTCAAAGGTCCAGGGATAATGCCCAAAACTTGACTTCCTCCTAGAGATGCAACTGATGCTACACCTCCCATTAATCCGACATTACCTCCTCCATAACCTAAATGTATTTTTCGCTCAGCTAATACTCTACCCAAATGGTTGGCTGCCTTTAAATACTCTTCATCTTTTCCATGAAAAGCCCCAGAAAATACACAAATACTTTGAGATTTACGAGTTGAGGTTTTCTTCATTTCTATCCTTAACCTTGTGAGAAATAAGAAGAAGATGATGTATTTATAGAGGTGAAAAGATAATGCAATATTACATTTACAAGAGTAGGTACATTATTGTCGGAAGAGAAGGACAATTTTCAAAAGTGATAGCTAGCATATACAGTAGTCATGACTGAGGCTCACATCAATTACATTTACAGGAGTAGGTACATTTTTGTCAGAAGAAAAGGAAAATTTCCAAAATTACAGCTAGCATGTACAGTAGTCGTGACTTTGGTTCACATCTTCCACTGGTTTTACGTCCAGTAACGACTTCAACGTCTTCTATGAGTCGGGGATTTGCTTCCCATTCAGTTTTCTTACAAACTGACAAACAGGGTCATTTAAAGTCAGATTCCCAAAATTGTAATGATCTCGTTCTTTATGGAAAGTCATCCATAAACCGACAATTTCACGTTGCACTATTCCACAAGAATGCGTTTCAAAAGTCCCTTGGATATCCTCCAGAGATTCCTTACGTAGACCATTCTTAATGAATTTTCTTTTATCTTAGAAAGTGAATTTATATATAAAAGGAGAAGTTTTTTTTAAAGAATTGACAAAAATAAGAAGTTTGGGGTGAATCTAAAAAAATTGAGAAGTTTGGGAAAAATCTGACGAAATCTGGTAATTTTTCGCATGATTTTTGGGCCAAACAGACAATTTTGGGCCAAATTGATAGAATAGACAAGTTTGGGTCAATCAGTAATTTCGTGAAAAAATTGGGACCAGACTAGTAGTCAATGAAAGATGAAGGACTAAAACTGTCATTCTGACCAAATTATGAGATAAATCTGTTTTTAATTAAATTTCAAAATTTTTTTAAATCAAATGAATCCAATGCTCCTCCCCCTATAAATAGGGGTCCAAACCTGCAAAAGAAGGGAAGATTAGTAAGATTCGAGCTTCTAATTAAAAAAAAAGTGAAAACTATAGAAAACAGTCCTTGGTTATTTCTCCTACACTCAAAAAAATCCTGGACTTCTGCTCGTCCCGTTTCCGTCCGTTACCGTTTTTTTTTCCTTTTCGTCCGAACGCTGTTTCCCACGCCAGCACCTCATCCTCCGACACCGTCTCCCCGCCTCCTCCGCCATCCCCGTTGCTCCTCCGCCATCGCCGTCACCCCTGTCCGTTGCCGTTGTTCCTTCCCCGTCGCGACGTCGCCTTCTTCTCCTTTCTACTCCTCCCTCTTCGCCACCTTGCCTGCACACCGTTGCCACCCTAGCCCCTGTCGCCGACAAGGCCAGCCAAGGCAGTCTCCCCCTCTATCGTCACCAAAAAACTGGGAATCGGAGGCAAAACTGTTTCGCGACCCGCAACCCGACCCGTTTCCGTTCGGTTTCAACCCAGTTAACTCCAGTTTCGGTATAACTCTCCTTTAGCCCTTTTGATTTCTGTTGTGCTCATATAAGTCACTAACTTTCTTGTTCTTGCAGATATGCTATTAACAGCTAACTTTTGGTGTTTATTTTATTTATTTATTTATTTCTTTTTCCTGTTATTTTTTTTTATAGAAGGTTATACCTCCTACTTTTATGTGGATGGCCAAACGCCCCACCTTATTAATTTTTTTTATTTCTTTTATTTATTATCATTTTATTTTCATTTATTTACTTTATGCACTTTATTTTTTTTTATGTGGATGGCTAAACGCCCCACTTTCTTTACTTATTTACTTTTCTGCATTTATTTACTTTATGCACTTTCATTTTTTACGTGGATGGCTAAACGCCCCACTTTCTTTATTTATTTACTTTTCTGCATTTATTTACCTTATGCACTTTTATTTTTTACGTGGATGGCTAAACGCCTCACTTTCTTTATTTATTTACTTTTCTGTATTTATTTACTTTATGTACTTTATTTTTTTTAAGTGGACGGCCAAGCACCCCATTTTTTTTTTTTACTTTTCTGCCTTTTATTTATTTATTGCTTTATTTTTCTGCACTTTATTTTTGTGTGGACGGCCAAGCGTCACACTTTTCTTTATTTATTTATTTTTCTGCACTTTATTTATTTCTTTATTTATTTACTTTCTGCACTTTATTTATTTATTTATTTATTTATTTTTCTGCACTTTATTTTTACGTAGATGGTTAAGCGCCTCACGTTATTTATTTACATTTTTTATTTACTTTTCTGCAATTTATTTTTCTTTATGTGGATGATTAACCTTACTTATTTTATTTATTTACCATTTTTTTTATAACTGGCCAATAGCCCATCTTACTTCCTTATTTTATTATTTTTTTATTATTACAACCAAGCCCCCGTGTCCTTTATTTTTTTGTTTGTCATTTTAAACATTATTTGGAATATTAAGACACTTATTTTTTTTTATTTCCTTTAAATAACAAAAGTTAACCTTTTATTCCTTTTATCAAAAATAAAATTAAAAAAAATCATAACTAGACGATTCAACAAAAATCAATGGTTTTGAATAAGTATATTTTTATATCTATGGATTAGATAATTACTTTTAAAAAAAATCTTTCAAAAAAAAAGAAAAGAAAAATAAAATTTTAAAAAAATATTAAAAAGGAAAATAATATTAAGATCATTAAAAATCCATATTCGGATAATTCGGCAAAATTTATGATATGGATTAATAATTAATTAAAATATTCAATAATAAATAAAAATTAAATTTCTATTAAATTCTATATCCGGGTGATTCGATAGGATCCATGATTTGGAAAATATCAAATTTATAATAAAAAATAAATAATAATCAAGTACCAAAATTAAAAAATTGATATTCGGATAATTCAGTAGAATTTATGATATGGATTAACAATTAATTAAAAATACTCAATAATAAATAAAAATAAAATTTTCATTAAATTCCATATTCGGGTGATTCGATAGAATCTATGGTTTGGAAATATTAAATTTATTATAAAATTATTATAAAAAATCAAGTATCAAAAATTTAAAATTTCCATATCCATTTGATCTGATAAGATTCATGGTTTGGAATTAAATTAAATAAAATTCATTAAAATTATTCTCAATCAAAGATTAGATCAAAAAATAAATAGTTAGGAAAAGATAAAAACTGAACCCCATGGTACCAATTTCCGGGCGCTTTAATAAGGTTATTTTAGCGTAACTGACTCACGATCTTAGAATCTCTCGCAGACCATAACAGGTATCCAATCGACCTAGGTAAACCGATTGGTGACAACTCCTAAAAAAATCACATTGCAATAAACAAGCTGTGTTTTGTTATGGAAGTCCTAATGGATAGATCTATAGCTGCTATATGCGTAGGTGGTTTTTTGAAAAGAAAGGTTATGGGTTGGTTCTCGAATCCCTCGTACTAAATCCTATCGGACTAGAAAAGGCCCAATTCCTCACCCATAAGGGTTATGTGATGAAGGATTAATTCGAGTCGTAGTTTTCATGGTCCCATGGGGTGACTACTGTCACACTTAGGCAACACTACTGACTACTACGGATTAGAGAAAGCACGGAAACTATTGTCTCACGCGACTAGCCTAACCCGGGTATTTTGCAGAACTTGGTTGGAGTGAGCTTGGGTATTGAGCTCATTATACATGCCGAGGTGTGTGCATGTAACAATCTAAAAAAATACTTAACACATCAAATCAATATATCAAGAAACAAACAAGAAAGAAAAAGAGCATAACTAAACCATTTTTATGGCTAGACTCTCCCCAGTGAAGTCGCTAAGCTGTAGCAACGTGATTTTTTTAGGAGTCGCTACCAATCGGTTTACCTAGGTCGATTGGATACCTGTTATGGTCTGTGAAAGATTCTAAGATCGTGAGTCGGTTACGCTAAAATAACCTTATTAAAGCACCCGGAAATTGGTACCATGGGGTTCAGTTTTTATCTTTTCCTAACTATTTATTTCTTGATCTAATCTTTGATTGAGAATAATTTTAATGAATTTTATTTAATTTAATTTCAAACCATGAACCTTATCAGATCAAATGGATATGAAAATTTTAAATTTTTGATACTTGATTTTTTATAATAATTTTATAATAAATTTAATATTTCCGAACCATGGATTCTATCGAATCACCCGGATATGAAATTTAATGAAAATTTAATTTTTATTTATCATTGAATATTTTAATTAATTATTTATCCATATCATAAATTCTGCTGAATTATCCGAATATGGATTTTTAATGATCTTAATCTTACTTCCTTGTTTTATTATTTTTTTTATTTTATAACCAAGCCCCTTGTCCTTTATTTTTTTTCGTCATTTTAAACATTATTTGGAATATTAAGACACTTATTTTTTTTATTTCCTTTAAATAACAAAAGTTAACCTTTTATTCCTTTTATCAAAAATAAAAAAAAAAAATCATAACTAGATGATTCAACAAAAATCAATGGTTTTGAATAAGTATATTTTTAGATCTATGGATTAGATAATTACTTAAAAAAAATATCTTTCAAAAAAAAGAAAAGAAAAGAAAAATAAAATTTTAAAAAAATAATAAAAAGGAAAATAATATTAAGATCATTAAAAATCCATATTCAGATAATTCGACAGAATTTATGATATGGATAAATAATTAATTAAAATATTCAATAATAAATAAAAAATTAAATTTTCATTAAGTTCCATATCTGGGTGATTCGATAGAATCCATGGTTTGGAAATATTAAATTTATTATAAAAAATCAAGTATCAAAAATTTAAAATTTTCATATCCATTTGATCTGATAAGATTCATGGTTTGAAATTAAATTAAATAAAATTCATTAAAATTATTCTCAATCAAAGATTAGATCAAGAAATAAATAGTTAGGAAAAAATAAAAACTGAACCCCATGATACCAATTTCCGGGTGCTTTAATAGTTAGGAAAAGATAAAAACTTAACCTTGTGAGAAATAAGAAGAAGATGATGTATTTATAGAGGTGAAAAGATAATGTAATATTACATTTACAAGAGTAGGTACATTATTGTCGGAAGAGAAGGAAAATTTTCAAAAGTGACAGCTAGCATATACAATAGTCATGATTGCGGCTCACGTCAATTACATTTACAGGAGTAGGTACATTATTGTCAGAAGAGAAGGAAAATTTCCAAAATGACAGCTAGCATGTACACTAGTCGTGACTTTGGTTCACGCCTTCCGCTAGTTTTACGTCCAGTAACGGCTTCAACGTCTTCTATGAGTCGGGGATTTGCTTCTCATCCAGTTTTCTTACAAACTGGCAAACAGGGTCATTTAAAGTCAGATTCCCAAGACTGTAATGATCTCGTTCTTTATAGAAAGCCGTCCATAAACCGATAATTTCACGTTGCACTATTCCACAAGAATGCGTTTCAAGAGTCAATCGGATATCATCCAAAGATTCCTTACGCAGGCCATTCTTAATGAATTTTCTTTTATCTTCACGATTTCTGGTGATCATCCCTAAAGAACGACATTTAGTATCGCAATTCCATCGTCCACATTTATGACAGACGCCTAGCCTCTTTGCTCTTCGCTTTTTGGCATAAGCGCTTTTACCTAAGCCGGGCATACGGGGCATAAATGCATCTGAAACTTCACCAGCCGAACGGACCTTAGCTTCAATTAACCACCGCACATTATCAGGAATGCCTTTGTGTATAAATACTCTAATTCTTTCACATCTAGCTTGGTAAATCTTTTTAAGAACATTTATTGGGAGGGAAGGAAAGTACTTTCGCAGGGCGGAAAGAGTAGAATCCATTGATGAGAGAAGAATTTGAGAGAAGAGAGGAAGAAATCAGTTATTGTAGGAAACTGAAATAACCGACTATGAGAGTCACGGAGTACCGTATCCGCTACTTAACCGGAAAGAAGAACACGCATTTATAGCGATGAAAGGATAACGTGTTAATTACGCTTACAGGAGCAAGTACATTATTGTCAAAAGAAAAGGTAAATTTCAAAATGACAGCTTATATGTACAGTAATTGTGACTGTGGCTCACATCTTCCACTGGTTTTACGTCCAGTAATGGCTTCAACGCCTTCTATGAGTCGGGGATTTGCTTCCCATCCAGTTTTCTTACAAACTGGCAAACAGGGTCATTTAAAGTCAGATTCCCAAGACTGTAACGGTCTCGTTCTTTATGGTAAGTCCTCTATAAATCGACAATTTCACGTTGCACTATTCCACAAGAATGCGTTTCAAGAGTCCCTCGGATATCCTTTAGAGATTCCTTACACAGACCATTCTTAATGAATTTTTTTTTATCTTCGCGATTTTTGGAAATGAATCCTAAAGAACGACATTTAGTATCGCAATTCCATCGTCCGCATTTATGACAGACGCCTAGCCTCTTTGCTCTTCGCTTTTTGGCATAAGCGCTTTTACCTAAGCCGGGCATACGGGGCATAAATGCATCTGAAACTTCACCAGCCGAACGGACCTTAGCTTCAATTAACCACCGCACATTGTCAGGAATGCCTTTGTGTATAAAAACTCTGATTCTTTCACATCTAGCTTGGTAAATCTTTTTAAGAACATTTATTGGGAGGGAAGGAAAGTACTTTCGCAGGGCGGAAAGAGTAGAATCCATTGATGAGAGAAGAATTTGAAAGAAGAGAGGAAGAAATCAATTATTGTAGGAAACTGAAATAACCGACTATGAGAGTCACGGAGTACCGTATCCGCTACTTAACCAGAAAGAAGAACACGCATTTATAGCGATGAAAGGATAACGTGTTAATTACGCTTACAGGAGCAAGTACATTATTGTCAAAAGAAAAGGTAAATTTTCCAAATATGACAAATTGTATGTACAGTAATTGTGACTGTGGCTCACATCTTCCACTGGTTTTACGTCCAGTAACGGCTTCAACGCCTTTTATGAGTCGGGGATTTGCTTCCCATCCAGTTTTCTTATAAACTGGCAAACAGGGTCTTTTAAAGTCAGATTCCCAGGACTATAACGCTCTCGTTCTTCGTGAAAAATACTCCATAAACCAAGAAGTTCACGTTGCACTGATCCACAAGAATGCGTCTCAAGAGTCAATCGGATATCATCCAACGAATCCTTACTCAGGCCATTCTTGATGAATCGTATTTTATCTTCCCGATTATCGGAGATCATTCCTAAAGAACGACATTTAGTATTACAAGTCCATCGACCACATTTATGACAGACTTGTAACCTTTTCGCTCTTCACTTTTTGGCATAAGAGCTTTTGCCTATGCCAGGCATGTGAGACACAAATGCATCTGGGACTTCACCTGCCAGACGAACCTTAGCTTCAATTAACCACCGCACATCTTCAGGGATTCCTTTGTGCATCAAAACTCTTAATCGTTCACAGCGAACTCGGTAAATCTTTTTAAGAATGTTCATTGGGAGAGAAGGAAAGTATTTTCGCAAGGCAGAAAGAGTAGGATCCATTTTCTAGAAGGAAATAAAAGAAAGAAGGGAGGAAGGAATCAGTTATTATGGGCAACTGAGACAACCGACTTGAGAGTCACGGAGTACCGTATCCGCCACTTAACCGGAAAAATGGATCCTACTTTTTGACAATATTTTGATGTCATAGATATCTCTTATCTTTGATATTCCATTGAGCTGACGTCGATCCTGTCCTTATGGGTGAAGCCTCGATTATCGAATCCATTGCCAGCTTTTGACAAATTGTCAACGACAATATTTTTTATGTCTATTTGGCTATCTCTTATCTTTGATATTCCATTGAGCTGACGTCAATCCTGTCCTTATGGGTGAAGCCTCGATTATCGAATCCATTGCCAGCTTTTGACAAATTGTCAACGACAATATTTTTTGACGTCTACCTTATCCTTGACCATAGCTATCTCTTATTTTTTATATTCCATTGAGCTGACGTCAATCCTGTCCTTATGGGTGTAGCCTCGATTATCGAATCCATTGCCAGCTTTTGACAAATTGTCAACGACAATATTTTTTTGATGTCTACCTTATCCTTGACCATAATGTTGAATTCTTGACGCAGTTTGGTCCAGCGTATTAGCTGTGCATCCAGTGATAGACTGGAATGGGCTGATGAAGTTGAAGTCTCAATCATGCCACGGATATGTTTTCAGTTTGATCCCTGTTATGCAAAAGCCATGCATGCATAATGCGAAATGCATGAATGCAGGGCATGTGTAACTGATGACTTTTTTTTTTTTTTATCTAGTTCTTCATGTCTTTGTTTTATGGATCTAGTTCTTCATGTCTTTGCTTTACTGGATCCTTTTTGTGATTGCCTTCTCGGACTACCATTGAATCTCTTTATGCTTCTCAACTCTTGTCCATTGCCTCAAAAGCTCAATTCTTTTCGAAAGCCCCTTCAAAGAAATTTTTCTTGACTTATTCTTGAATTTTGGCCTCAACTTCCTTAACGTTCGCCCGCCTCATACTTTATGTCTCTTTGGATACTCGTCCCTGTTGTTGGGTTTACGAAACCTTCGTGAGTATACTTCCTTCTTGTTGATATAATCATGCTCCTATTTTCAATTGTAAGACTTTTGAAGCGATCATCCAGGCAACCGCCAAGGGAATCACCCGAAGGTTTGTTACTCCTTTTTCCTTATTAGCAAATGTTTTGTGCCGTTCGCAAAGCAGGACCTCGATCTTACCTGTTTTAATTCATAAAGCTTATCAAAGTAATCTACGGTATTTGCTTTTTCTGAGTTTTAATTATTACTACCCTTTCTACAAAGTCACAATTTATTGCACACCAGAGACCAGCAAAAATGTGAGATTTGAAGAAAAATAGCTAGAGAGAATTGGCTTTTCATTTATGGGTAAGGGAATATAAAAGTTGAATGTGAGATTTGAAGAAAAATAGCTAGAGAGAATTGGCTTTTCATTTATGTAAGTAAGGGAATATAAAAGTCTTGGGTATAAACGAAGAACAATGAAGGCCTGAGAGAAGAATGCTTTTTTTTTCTGTTTGACAACTTTGATTGAACAAGCTCTAACAACCCTATATCCACTTCTTCCCTTTTGTCTGAAAACTTCATCATTATGCAAAATACATCTTCACTGAATCTGAATTTACTGGTTTTGGTAGCTCTCGTCCATCCATTTCTGTCAGAATTAGGGCCCCTCCTGAAAAGACTTTCTTCACCATATATGGTCCATCATAGTTTTGTGTCCATTTTCCTCTAAAATCATGGTGAATGGGTAGAATTTTCTTGAGCACTATGCCACCTTTATGAAATTGTCATGGGCGAACCTTTTTATTGTAAGCACGGATCATCCTCCTTTGATAAAGTTGCCCATGGTAGAGGGAAATCATTCTCCTTTCATCAATTAGGTTTAATTACTCCTATCTAGCCCTGACCCATTCTGCTTCTTTCAATTGGGTATCCATTAGTACCCTTAATGAAGGAATCTCAACTTCAACGGGCAATACGGCCTCCATACCATATACCAGAGAAAAAGGTGTTGCTCCAGTAGAAGTATGAATAGAAGTTCTGTAAGCATGTAGTGCAAAAGGTAACATCTCATGCCAGTCCTTGTAAGTGACAATCATCTTTTCAATAATTCTCTTGATGTTTTTATTGGCCGCTTCTACTGCACCATTCATCATTGGTCGATAAGGTGCTGAATTGTGATGCTTGATCTTGAACTATCGACACAAAGTCTGCATCATTTCATTATTCAAGTTCGTGGCATTGTCTGAGATGATATGCTCTGGCAACCCATACCAACAAATGATCTCTTTCTTAATGAATCGGCATACCACCTTTTGTGTTACACTTGCATAAGACACAGCTTCTACCCATTTGGTGAAGTAGTTTATTGCCACTAGAATGAATTTGTGACCATTAGAAGCCTTTGGGGTAATTGCTCCAACGACATCAATCCCCCATATAGCGAAAGGCCAAGGTATTGCTGTTACATTAAGAGGAGCAGGTGGAGCCTGGATCTTGTTGGCATATATTTGGCATTTATGACATTTTCTTACATGATTGATGCAATCACTTTCTAATGTGAGCCAATAGTAGCCAGCCCTCATTATTTGTCTTGCCATGGTATGACCACTAGTGTGTGCTCCACACATTCCAGCATGAACTTCTTCTATGATCTTTTGTGCTTTATGAGCATCTACACAGTGAAGTAGCATCGAATTTGGGGTTTTCTTATAAAGTATGTCTAGGTTTAAAAGAAAACCCATTGACAACCTTCGTAAAAATTTCTTGTCATTTTCTGATGCTTCTGGTGGATATACTCGTTCTTGGAGGTATTTCTTGATATCATGATACCAAGGTTTCCCATCCAATTCTTCTTCCACACTCATGCAGTAAGCTGGGGAATCTAGTACTTTTATTTCAAAAACAGGAGTATGCTCAAGGTCGCTTATCTTGTTCATGGTAGCTAAAGTAGCTAAAGCATCCAGAATTTGATTATCTTCCCTTGGAAGATGATGGAAGCTTATACTGTTAAACTTTCCTGCCAAGTCTAGTATGAGCTTTTGGTAAGGGATCAATTTTGAATCCCTTGTCTCCCAATCTTCATTTATTTGATATATGACCAATGCGGAATCTCCATAAACTCGGAGATTTCGTACCTTCAGTCCCAGTGCCATTTGGAGTCCCATAGCAGATGTCTCATATTCTACTATGTTGTTGGTACAAGGAAATGTGATTTTCGCTGTGAGGGGGTACTGTTCTCCACTTGGAGAGATAAGTATAACTCCAATCCCTTGTCCCAAAGCATTAGATGCTCCATCGAACGCCATTTTCCATGTTTCATCATCTTCAGAGACTTCCTGTTCAATTTTGATTATATCTCCATCAGGAAAGTCCATTTTCATTGGCTTATAATCATTCAACGCTCTATAAGCCAGATATTCAGCAATCGCACTCCCTTTTACGGCCTTCTGGGTGACATATTGTATGTCGTATTCAGACAACAGCATTTGCCACTTTGTGATCCTTCCTGATAAAGCGGGTTTCTCAAAGATGTGCTTGATGGGATCAGTTTTGGAGATCCTAATGAAGAATCCTGTATTGATAAGTATAGAATCAACGGTTCTCCAGATCGGGGTGGTACCAAGACTGGTGGATTTGATAGGTATTGCTTGATTTTCTCAAATGCCTCTTGGCATTCGTTATTCCACTCAATCGGATTGTTCTTCTTCAGTGATTTGAAAAGAGGTTCACACTTGGACGTCAATTGTGATATGAATCTTGCTATGAAGTTGATTCTGCCCAGAAAACTTCTTACTTCTTTTGGAGTCTTCGGGGGTTGCATTTCTTGTATTGCCTTGACTTTACTTGGGTCAACTCGAATCCCATCTTTGCTTACCATGAAACCCAATAACTTTCCTGAAGAGGCTCCAAAAGTACATTTGGCAGGATTCAATTTTAGTTGATACCTGCGAAGTCTATCGAATAGTTTTCTCAGTACATTTAGATGCCCCCCAGCAGTGAAAGTTTTGGCAATCATGTCATCTACATATACTTCAATTTCTTTATGCATCATGTCATGGAATAAGGCGACCATGGCTCTTTGATATGTAGCACCAGCATTCTTTAACCCAAAAGGCATCACCTTATAGTAGAAGGTACCCCAAAGGGTAACAAAAGCAGTTTTTATCATATCATCTGGGTCGAGTTTGATTTGATTGTACCCAGAAAAGCCATCCATGAAGGAAAAGTAGGAGTTTCCCGCGGTATTATCCACCAGCGTATCAATGTGAGGAAGTGGGAAGTTATCTTTAGGGCTGGCCTCGTTTAAGGGCCGGTAGTCCTGACAAACTCTTAGCTTCCAACCTTCTTTCTTTTCAACCGGAACTATGTTGGCAACCCATTCTGTATATTCAGGGACTCCAAGGAATCCTGCATCCCATAGCTTTCGAATCTCATCTTTTACTCTTAAGATCAGATCCGGCTTTAATCTTCGTAGCTTTTGTCTGATGGGCTTCACCCCAGGCTTCAACGGTATTTTGTGTAGCACTATGTCCGAGCTTAAGCCGGGCATATCTTGGTATGACCAAGCAAATACGTCCACATATTCCTTCAATAAGTGGATTAGTTCTTCTTTCTCTTCAGGAGGAAATAGAGTGCCAATCTTAACTTCTTTTACATCCTGATTGTCTCCCAAGTTGAATGTCTCAGTTGGTTCCTGACTTGTTGCTCTTTCTTTTTCATCTTGCTCGATCATTTTTAATAACTCAGGAGATATTTGAAGATCTTCGTCATCCGAGTCAGCAGTGTTTACAGGATTATCAAAGTTCATTCTTTCATTGTCATCAAAGAGAGTTTCAGGTCTGCATTAGCCAGAGAGAAAAGAGAGAAGAGAAAATGGCGAGAATGAGATGGATGCAAATTGGTGCTTTATTTATAATGTGCATAAATCACAACTTTATTGGAATGAAAAGCAATAACTAAAAGGTTCACTTAAGCAAAGACTACACCCTATTGATTGAACCTTTCTTTAGGAGGTTTTTACTATTAGATTACTTTGAAAAGCTCTCGATTACAACAGGCAGTTCTATCGCCTCCCAATTGTTCAGCACATCCCGTGGGCTACAGGGTTGAACGAGCTCCTCATTTTCGGGTGAATCACTGATTATTGCCTGAATCGAAAGATGTTCAAAAGACTTGTTGATGCTGATGGTCAGCGCGCCTTCATTGTCATTTTTTGGAATCAAGCCACCACTCACGAATGTTTCGGTGATGTCAGGGATATCTAGATTTCTTCCATCTAGGGGGTGCCCTTTTAGTCGTGCAATCCTCTTTTCTCTCTTTTCAGCTATCGTCTTCATTTTATCTTGCCTTGTCGGTGTGAAACCTAGGCCGTATTTCCCTTCGTTTGCAGAGATTTTCAATGGCTCTGAGATCCCTTGCAAATCTTGTCCCAGACTTAACCCTGGTGAGTATCCTCATTTTATCATGAGTTTGGCGACCATGTGACTCGTTTTGGAGATGCTAGGCACGGGTTCTTCTCCATATTCACCAACATAGGTAGCATTAACAATTTCAAAAAACCTGAAGGAGCAATCAGGTACATCTTCATTGACCTCGACATACTGAGCAACCGCAGGTCTAGATAGGAGAATGTCTTCTTCAGCAAAGACTGTTATTAATTTTCCTTTAATGATGAACTTCAGTTTTTGATGTAATGAAGAGGGAATTGCCCCGGCCATATGGATCCATGGTCTTCCCAACTGACAACTATAAGAAGGGTTAATGTCCATAACTTGGAATGTGATGTGGAAGACACAGGGGCCGATCCCTATCGACAGTTCTATTTCTCCAACAACATTTCTCCTCGTCCCATCAAATGCTCGAACGATGATATGACTGTTGTTGAGGTATGATGGGTCTATACCAAGCTTATGTAAGGTTTCAAGTGGCATTACATTTAGAGCTGACCCATTGTCGATAAGGACTCTAGCCATAATTCGATCTTTGTACTTAATCGAAATATGTAGAGCCTTAGAGTGACCTCTTCCTTCTGCTGGTATCTCATCGTTAGTGAATGTGATGAGATTCTGTGCCGTGATATTGTTGACGAGGTGGTCAAAATTATTCACAGAAATATCTTGCTCAACATAGGCCTTGTTCAAGACTTTAAGGAGGGTTTCTCGATGAGCGTCAGAACTTAAGAGTAGTGAGAGTATGGAAATCTTTGCTGGCAGGCGGTTTAACTGCTGCACGATACTATACTCACTTTGCTTTATGAGTTTGAGAAACTCGCCAGCTTGTTCATCTGTTACCGCTCGAGGCACCCCTTGCTCTTCTGATGTATTTGTGCTAATAGGCCCGTTTGTTGGGTCTGTGATATTCTTATCTTGTTGGAGCTTGTCCATCTGCTCCGGCGAATAACATCGACCACTTCTAGTCATACTCCCAACCTCTAACGGAGTTGATGTAATGTTGGAGGTGTAATCATACTTCCATGGAACAGCCTTATCTGATTTGTAGGGGAATAGAGTCGGGACTTGAATCCTTAAAGGCTTGACAGTAGGTTTTGAAATTGGTATGACTAGTGGTCTTGGCATAGCATTGACTTCTCGCTCTTTAATGATTACATTTGCATCAACATCTTTATCTGACATAAAAATGCTGAGTTGGGATGAGTCTATGAGTCTTTGTAGATTCTCACGGAATTCTGAGCATTCCTGAATGGAATGACCCTTACTGTCATGAAAATCACACCATTCTTCACCTTTGATTTCTTTATGTCCAAGAGAAGGCTTTCCAATGATGACCCCTTCTTTCACAAGCCATGAGTATACATGCTTAAGAGGGGTTGTAATGTCATTGACTGACTTCTTTATCAGTCGGTGTTCCTCTATCATATTAACTGGTTTAGCTTGATGAGGCGGCAATGGGTTGTGAGTGACGTTCGGTTCATCAGAAAAGTCCAACCACTTTGACTCGATTAATTGTTGGACTATGCGTTTTAAAGCTATGCAATTTTCTAGACCATGGCCCACAACGCCATCATGATATGGGCAATTCACGTTGGGGTCATACCACCTTGGATATGGGGGTTCCATTGGCCTTGTAGGAATTGGACGGATAAGTTGACTTTCAATGAGGTTTGGATATAACTCATTGTAAGTCATAAGAATTGGCGCAAAAATTTCTCTGTCTTTGTATGGGCACTGGAGGGGTCGGAACAGGTGGCTGTAATTAATTAGGCCTGTTGGGATGATAATTATTGGGCCTATTAGGAGGATAATTATTGGGCCTATTGGTAGGATAGGATAGGTGAGGCCCAGTAGCCATAGTACCCACGAGGGGAATCCCTCTTCCGCGTCCTACTTGTTGTACTTCCTCATCCTTTCTTTTGGATGGTCCTTCTCTTTTCATGGCATCATTAAAGGATTCGGTGATCTTCCCGGTCCTAATCCCATGCTCAATTCTTTCTCCAGACATGACAATGTCTGAGAAATTGGTTGCCGAATTGCCAATAAGTTTGTCGTAGTATGGGTACTTTAGTGTTTGGAGAAATAAAGTAACCATTTCTCTCTCCATAATGGGTGGCTGAACTTGTGCGGCTAAGTCCCTCCACCTTTGAGCATACTCCTTGAAGGTTTCTTGCTTTTTCTTCTCCATATTCTGGAGAGTTTGGCGATCCGGGGCCAGGTCCATGATATGTTTGTAATTGTTGATGAAAGCCTGAGCAAGCTCACTCCATATTTTGATGTTTCTTGGACTTTGACTTAGATACCATTGTAGTACTGACTTTGTAAGACTTTCTTGAAAAAGTGCTATCCACACCTTCTCGTCTTTTGTGAGTGGTTGTATTCTTTTTAGAAACAGCGTGATATGAGTGATGGGGCAACTTGTTCCATCGTATTTCACAAAATCTAGCACCTTAAAGTCTGAGGGGATCACAACATCTGGCACTAAGCAGAGATCATCTACCGAGAGAGATCCAAATACAGTGCCTCCTTCAATGGCCCGAAGCCTCTTCTTTATTGTCTCAAGCTTTTGAGATTCTCATTCTTCCTTTGATAGTGTCTTCTTCTCTTCATAGGCAGTATTTTGTTTCAGGTGAATGCTAGCGGACGGACCTGATTCCTGAAACAGATTTTCCTGAACTGAGATCCGTTGTGGGGTGAATCCCAGCGGATAAGTAGGATCTTGTGTCTCCTTGACCAAATTATGAAATAAATCAGTTTTTAATTAAATTTCAAATTTTTTTTAAATCAAAGGAATCCAATGCTCCTCCCCCTATAAATAGGAGTCCAAACCTGAAAAAAAGAGAAGATTAATAAGATTAGAGCTCCTAACTAAAAACAAAAGTGAAAACTGTAGCAACAGTCCCTGGTTATTTCTCCTACACTAAAAAAAATCCTAGACTTCTGCTCGACCCGTTTCCGTCCGTTACCGTTTTTTTTTCTTTTTGTCCGAACGCCGTTTCCAACGCCAGCACCTCGTTTTCCGACACCGTCTCCCCGCCTCCTCCGCCGTAGTCATCGCTCCTCCGCCATCGCCGTCACCCATGTCCGTTGCCGTTTTCTTTTCCTTCCCCGTCGCAACGCCGCCTTCCTCTCCTTTCTCCTCCTCCCTCCTCGCCACCTTGCCTACACACCGTCGCCGCCCTAGCCCCTGTCGCCGACGAGGCCAGCTAAGGCAGTCTCCCCCTCTATTGTCACCTGAAAACTGGGAATAAGAGACAAAACCGTTTCGCAACCCGCAACCCGACCCGTTTCCGTCCGGTTTCAACCCAGTTAACTCCAGTTTCGGTATAACTCTCCTTTAGCCCTTCTGATTTTCGTTTGTGCTCATATAAGTCACTAACTTTCTTGTTCTTACAGATATGCCATTAACAGCTAACTTTTGGTGTTTATTTTTTTAGTTTTTTTTCTTTTTCTTGTTATTTTTTTTATAGAAGGTTATACCTCTTACTTTTATGTTGATAGCCAAATGCCCCACCTTATTAATTTTTTTATTTCTTTTATTTATTATCATTTTTTTTTCATTTATTTACTTTATGCACTTTATTTTTTTTTACGTGGATGGCTAAGTGCCCCACTTTCTTTATTTATTTACTTTTCTGTATTTATTTACTTTATGTACTTTATTCTTTTTAAGTGGACGGCCAAGCACCCCATTTTTTTATTTACTTTTCTGCCTTTTATTTATTTATTTATTTATTTTTCTGCACTTTATTTTTGTGTGGACGGCTAAGCGCCCCACTTTTATTTATTTATTTATATGTTTATTTACTTTATGCACTTTATTTATTTCTTTATTTATTTATTTTTCTGCACTTTATTTTTACGTGGATGGTTAAGCACCCCAGGTTATTTGTTTACCTTTTTTATTTACTTTTTTGTAATTTATTTTTCTTTATGTGGATGATTAACCTTACTTATTTTATTTATTTATCATTTTTTTTATGACTGGCCAAGAGTCCATCTTACTTCCTTATTTTATTATTTTTTTATTATTACAACCAACCTCCTCTGTCCTTTATTTTTTTTCGTCATTTTAAACATTATTTGGAATATTAAGACGCTTATTTTTTTTTTCTTTAAATAACAAAAGTTAACATTTTATTCCTTTTATCAAAAATAAAATAAAATAATCATAACTAGATGATTCAACAAAAATCAATGGTTTTGAATAAGTATATTTTTAGATCTACGGATTAGATAATTACTTTAAAAAAAATCTTTCAAAAAAAGAAAAGAAAAGAAAAACAAAATTTTAAAAAAAATAATAAAAAGGAAAATAATATTAATATCATTCAAAATCCATATTTGGAAAATTCGGCAGAATTTATGATATGGATTAATAATTAATTAAAATATTCAATAATAAATAAAAATTAAATTTTCATTAAATTCCATATCCGGGTGATTCAATAGAATCCATGGTTTGGAAAATATCAAATTTATAATAAAAAATGAATAATAATCAAGTACCAAAATTAAAAAATCCATATTCGGATAATTGGGCAGAATTTATGATATGGATTAATAATTAATTAAAATATTCAATAATAAATAAAAATTAAATTTTCATTAAATTCCATATCTGGGTGATTCTATAAAATCCATGGTTTGGAAATATTAAATTTATTATAAAATTATTATAAAAAATCAAGTATGAAAAATTTAAAATTTCTATATCCGTTTGATTTGATAAGATTCATGGTTTGGAAGTAAATTAAATAAAATTCATTAAAATTATTCTCAATCAAAGATTAGATCAAGAAATAAATAGTTATAGGCCCAAACTTGCAAAAGAAGGGAAGATTAGTAAGATTAGAGCTCCTAATTAAAAAAAAACTGAAAACTGTAGCAACAGTCTCTGGTTATTTCTCCTACACTCAAAAAAATCCTGGACTTCTGCTCGACTCGTTTCCGTCCGTTACCGTTGTTTTTTTTCCTTTTCGTCCGAACGCCGTTTCCCACGCCAGCACCTCGTCCTCCAACACCGTCTCCCCGCCTCCTCAGCCGTCGCCGTCGCCCCTGTCCGTTGCCGTTTTCTTTTCCTTCCCCGTCGCAACGCTGCCTTCCTCTCCTTTCTCCTCCTCCCTCCTCGCCACCTTGCCTGCACACCGTCGCCGCCCTAGCCCCTGTCGCTGACGAGGCCAGCCAAGGCAGTCTCCCCCTCTATCGTCACCGGAAAACTGGGAATCGGAGACAAAACCGTTTCGTGACACGCAACCCGACCCGTTTCCATCCGGTTTCAACCCAGTTAACTCCAGTTTCGATATAACTCTCATTTAGCCCTTCTAATATTCTGTTGTGCTCATATAAGTCACTAACTTTCTTGTTCTTGCCGATATGCCATTAACAGCTAACTTTTGGTGTTTATTTTTTTTATTTATTTTTTTATTTTTATTTTTATTTTTTTATGGAAGGTTATACCTCCTACTTTTATGTGGATTACCAAACGCCCCACCTTATTAATTTTTTTTATTTCTTTTATTTATTATCATTTTATTTTCATTTATTTACTTTATGCACTTTATTTTTTTTTACGTAGATGGCTAAACGCCCCACTTTCTTTACTTATTTACTTTTATGCATTTATTTACTTTATGCACTTTCATTTTTTACGTGGATGGCTAAACGCCCCACTTTCTTTATTTATTTACTTTTCTGCATTTATTTACCTTATGCACTATTATTTTTTACGTGGATGGCTAAATGCCTCACTTTCTTTATTTATTTACTTTTCTGTATTTATTTACTTTATGTACTTTATTTTTTTTAAGTGGACAGCCAAGCACCCCATTTTTTTTTTACTTACTTTTCTGCCTTTTATTTATTTATTGCTTTATTTTTCTGCACTTTATTTTTGTGTGGACGGCCAAGCGTCACACTTTTCTTTATTTATTTATTTTTCTGCACTTTATTTATTTCTTTATTTATTTACTTTCTGCACTTTATTTATTTATTTATTTATTTATTTTTCTGCACTTTATTTTTACGTAGATGGTTAAGCGCCTCACGTTATTTATTTACATTTTTTATTTACTTTTCTGCAATTTATTTTTCTTTATGTGGATGATTAACCTTACTTATTTTATTTATTTACCATTTTTTTTATAACTGGCCAATAGCCCATCTTACTTCCTTATTTTATTATTTTTTTATTATTACAACCAAGCCCCCGTGTCCTTTATTTTTTTGTTTGTCATTTTAAACATTATTTGGAATATTAAGACACTTATTTTTTTTTATTTCCTTTAAATAACAAAAGTTAACCTTTTATTCCTTTTATCAAAAATAAAATTAAAAAAAATCATAACTAGACGATTCAACAAAAATCAATGGTTTTGAATAAGTATATTTTTATATCTATGGATTAGATAATTACTTTTAAAAAAAATCTTTCAAAAAAAAAGAAAAGAAAAATAAAATTTTAAAAAAATATTAAAAAGGAAAATAATATTAAGATCATTAAAAATCCATATTCGGATAATTCGGCAAAATTTATGATATGGATTAATAATTAATTAAAATATTCAATAATAAATAAAAATTAAATTTCTATTAAATTCTATATCCGGGTGATTCGATAGGATCCATGATTTGGAAAATATCAAATTTATAATAAAAAATAAATAATAATCAAGTACCAAAATTAAAAAATTGATATTCGGATAATTCAGTAGAATTTATGATATGGATTAACAATTAATTAAAAATACTCAATAATAAATAAAAATAAAATTTTCATTAAATTCCATATTCGGGTGATTCGATAGAATCCATGGTTCATAAATATTAAATTTATTATAAAAAATCAAGTATCAAAAATTTAAAATTTCCATATCCGTTTGATCTGATAAAATTCATGGTTTGAAATTAAATTAAATAAAATTCATTAAAATTATTCTCAATCAAAGATTAGATCAAAAAATAAATAGTTAGGAAAAGATAAAAACTAAACCCCATGGTACCAATTTCCGGGCACTTTAATAAGGTTATTTTAGCATAACCGACTCACGATCTTAGAATCTCTTGCAGACCATAACAGGTATCCAATCGACCTAGGTAAACCGATTTGTGGCGACTCCTAAAAATCACGTTGCTACAGCTTGGCGACTCCGCTGGGGACAGTTTAGCCATAAAATGGGTTTAGTTTTGCTCTTCTTTTTTCTTGTTTGTTTCTTGACATACTGATTTGATGTGTTGAGTATTTTTTAGATTGTTACACGCACACATCTCGGCATGCATAATGAGCTCAATACCCAAGCTCACTCCAACCAAGTTCTGCAAAATACCCGGGTTAGGCTAGTCGCGTGAGACAATAGTTTCCACGCTTTCTCTAATCCGTAGTAGTCAGTAGTGTTGCCTGAGTGTGACAGTAGTCACCCCATGGGACCATGAAAACTACAACTCGAATTAATCCTTCCTCACATAACCCTTGTGGGTGAGGAATTGGGCCTTTTCTAGTCCGATAGGACTTAGTAAGAGGGATTCGAGAACCAACCCATAACCTTTCTTTTCAAAAAACTACCTACGCATATAGCGGCCATAGATCTATCCATTAGGACTTCCATAACAAAACACAGCTTGTTTATTGCTAACTCTCTTGTCAAACTAACCACTTTGTGCCTTGTTAAGTATACTTTTTCTCTTTATAATGTTCACAGTAGCTCATATATTATTCTGCTATGTTACTAACTCTCTTCAAGTTGTTGTTCTCTTTGCATGCATTGCACTATAGGAAGCATTTAGCGCAACCTCCATTACCATGGACATTCTTGACCTACTTCCGACTGATTGCAACGAGACTTGGGCATCTACTATAGAAGAAGGTCAGCCAGAAGCCATGAACCTCTCTGAGGAGTCACAGTTAGTACATGGAGATTGCCTTTTACCTGGAAGTGAGATCGATTTGAAAAGCCAGGTTCATTTTCGACTGGAACAGAACTCCGTGAAGGAGTTATCACAGATATGGAAGGCTTGGTCTTCTGCTGAAAGAGAGATCTTCGATAGCGAATTCAGGCACATTGCTTATCTTCTGGACGTCAAGATCGACGAGGCTTTGTTTCGAGCGCTGATATCATTCTGGGATCCATATTATCATTGCTTTTCGATCAACAAGATGGACTTGACTCCGACTATCGAAGAGTACAGTGTTCTGTTGAACATTCCTCTTGACTTCCCAACTGAGGCGTATTCTCCCGATCAGAAGAGTGATGTGCTACGATGCCTATCTCGTTTCCTGAACATGCAAGTTACGGATCTCAAGCAGCAAGCTACTAAGAAGGGTGGAAAAAGCATGGCATGGAGCACTCTCAAACACCTTATGGAGACGTTGACATCGAAATCACAAAAGAGGAAGGCGTTTGCATTGGCAATCTATGGGCTCGTAATATTTCCAAGGGCGTTATCACACATTGATGAGGGGGTGATCAAGCTATTGGATCAGATGCAGAGAAAACACATGAGCCCTCTTCCTGCTATTCTGGCTGAAACCATTCGCTCCCTCAACTTTTGTAGACGTAATGGTGGACGGTTCATCGGTTGTGCACCATTGTTACACATATGGATTAAGAGTCATCTACCATGCCTAAAGAGGGAATTTGGTCGCCGTTTCTTCCAAGATTTTATCCCAATCAAAGCTTTCATAGACAGCGTCTGGATAGAAAAAGGAAGCAAAGAAGAGTGGAGGGATTTCCTTAAAAGCTTGCTAGATTCTCAGATTACATGGAGGGCCCCCTTTATCTCAGCAAAACCAGTACTCTATCGATGTGGGAAGCTTCCATGGGTTCCTCTTCTTGGAATATGGGGAGGAACAAGCTACGCCCCAGCCTTAGTTCGCAGGCAGTTTGGGTCCCAACAGTTTGTACCAATGACACATCGACTATGTGAGCTCGAGTTCTCTTATGACGATCCACAATGCCACCGTCTCATTTCTGGAATGGCAATAGCATGGAAGAAAGTTTACCTAGTAAAACCTGGAACCTTAGTGTCTTCAAAAAGGTATCCAGAATGGAGGCAAAATCGAAGGGAAGCTATTCTCCCATCGGACGGACCTAGCTGCGCTACTAAAAGGGATCTCGAGGAAGAGCTTAAAAAGGAAAGAGGCAAGATGAAGAAGATCCGAGTCGAGATAGATGAGAAAAACTCTGAACTGGAGGCACTGAGGAACGAAAACCTACTCTTGCGAGGGAAGCTGGAAGACAAACAGGCCATCATTAAGCAGTTAGTTGAGAATTGCGATAAGAATGAATGGGAGAAAGAGAACTGGAAACGAGAGTATATCCGGTCTGCATGTCAAGTAGAAGACTTCGTAGAAGAAGTACGGAAGGTCACTTGGGTCGCAAAGGAGATGGGTGAAGAAGCCAATGACATAATTGCTGGTACTTGGCCTAACTCATTCTCGGGACAGCAGAAGATGATCAGCTACATCAAGAAGGCCCGCAAGCAATATGACCATCTCGGAAAGTTCTTTTAGTCTTTGATGTAATAAAGTGGGCCGGACCACCATGGCTTTCTTTATTTGGTTTTAGGATTCCTTTGGTGATTTAGTGTTGCGCTAAATGTTTAGGCATAGACAGTCATTAGAGTTTGAAAGTGTTACGATAGTGGCCATTCAACTCAATCACATTAATAAAAATAGCATGTGCATCATGCATCATTTACCAATTCATACACAAAGTCTAATAAAAGAATTCCCATTTTTTAAAAGGGGTGAAAGATTGGTACTCGACATCCATATTCAACTAGGCTGCAAGCAAGACTCATGGTGGAACAAACAGAAGGACGTCTCACAGATATTGAGTCCAAGATAGAAAACATGGCAGAGCAAATGAAACAATTAATGGAGCTAATCAAGGGGAAAGCAACCCAAGTCCCCGTCAAAGAGACACAAGATCCCACTTATCCCCTGGGATTCACCCCACAACGGATCTCAGTTCAGGAAAATCTGTTTTAAGAATCAGGTCCGTCCGCTAGCATTCACCTGAAACAAAATACTGCCTATGAAGAAAAGAAGACACTATCAAAGGAAGAAGGAGAATCTCAAAAGCTTGAGATAATAGAGAAAGGGCTTCGGGCTATTGAAGGAGGCACTATATTTGGATCTCTCTCGGTAGATGATCTCTACTTGGTACCAGATGTTGTGATCCCCTCAGACTTTAAGGTGCCAGACTTTGTGAAATACGATGGAACAAGTTGTCCCATCACTCACATCATGCTGTTTCTAAGAAGAATACAACCACTCACAAAAGACGAGAATGTGTGGATAGCACTTTTTCAAGAAAGTCTTACAAAGTCAGCACTACAATGGTATCTAAGTCAAGGTCCAAGAAACATCAAAACATGGAGTGACCTTGCTCAGGCTTTCATCAACAATTACAAACATGTCATGGACCTGGCCCCGGATCGCCAAACTCTCCAGAATATGGAGAAGAAAAAACAAAAAACCTTCAAGGAGTATGCTCAAAGGTGGAGGGACTTAGCCGCACAAGTTCAGCCACCCATGATGGAGAGAGAAATGGTTACTTTATTTGTCTAAACACTAAAGTACTCATACTACGACAAACTTATTGGCAATTCGGCAACCAATTTCTTAGACATTGTCATGTCTGGAGAAAGAATTGAGCATGGGATTAGGACCGGGAAGATCACCGAATCCTTTAATGATGCCATGAAAAAAGGAGGACCATCCAGAAGAAAGGATGAGGAAGTACAACAAATAGGACGCGGAAGAAGGATTCCCCTCGTGGGTATTGTGGCTACTGGGCCTCGCCTATCCTATCCTACCAATAGGCCCAATAATTATCCTCCCAACAGGCCTAATCAATTACAGCCACCTGTTCCGACCCCTCCAGTGCCCATACAAAGACAAAGAGAAATTTTTGCGCCAATTCCTATGACTTACACTGAGTTATATCCAAAGCTCATTGAAAGTCAACTTATCCATCCAATTCCTACAAGGCCAATGGAACCCCCATATCCAAGGTGGTATGACCCCAACATAAATTGCCCATATCATGATGGCGTTGTGGGCCATGGTCTAGAAAATTGCATAGCTTTGAAACGCATAGTCCAACAATTAATCGAGTCAAAGTGGTTGGACTTTTCTGATGAACCGAACGTCACTCACAACCCATTGCCGCCTCATCAAGCTAAACCAGTTAATATGATAGAGGAACACCGACTGATAAAGAAGTCAGTCAATGACATTACAACCCCTCTTAAGCATGTATACTCATGGCTTGTGAAAGAAGGGGTCATCATTGGAAAGCCTTCTCTTGGACATAAAGAAATCAAAGGTGAAGAATGGTGTGATTTTCATGACAGTAAGGGTCATTCCATTCAGGAATGCTCAGAATTCTGTGAGAATCTACAAAGACTCATAGACTCATCCCAACTCAGTATTTTTATGTCAGATAAAGATGCTGATGCAAATGTAATCATTAAAGAGCGAGAAGTCAATGCTATGCCAAGACCACTAGTCATACCAATTTCAAAACGTACTGGCAAGCCTTTAAGGATTCAATTCCCGACTCCATTCCCCTACAAATCAGATAAGGCTGTTCCATGGAAGTATGATTACACCTCTAACATTACATCAACTCCGTTAGAGGTTGGGAGTATGACTAGAAGTGGTCGATGTTATTCGCCGGAGTAGATGGACAAGCTCCAACAAGATAAAAACATCATAGACCCAACAAACGAGCCTTTTAGCACAAATACATCAGAAGATCAAGGGGTGCCTCGAGCGGTAACAGATGAACAAGCTGGCGAGTTTCTCAAACTCATAAAGCAAAGTGAGTATAGTATCGTGCAGCAGTTAAACCGCCTGCCAGCAAAGATTTCCATACTCTAACTACTCTTAAGTTCTGATGCCCATTGAGAAACCCTCATTAAAGTCTTGAACAAGGCCTATGTTGAGCAAGATATTTCTGTGAATAATTTTGACCACCTCGTCAACAATATCACGGCACAGAATCTCATCACATTCACTGATGATGAGATACCAGCAGAAGGAAGAGGTCACTCTAAGGCTCTACATATTTCGATTAAGTACAAAGATCGAATTATGGCTAGAGTCCTTATCGACAATGGGTCAGCTCTAAATGTAATGCCACTTGAAACCTTACATAAGCTTGGTATAGACCCATCATACCTCAACAACAGTCATATCATTGTTCGAGCATTTGATGGGATAAGGAGAGATGTTGTTGGAGAAATAGAGCTGCCGATAGGGATCGGCCCCTGTGTCTTCCACATCACATTCCAAGTTATGGACATTAACCCTTCTTATAGTTGTCTGTTGGGAAGACCATGGATCCATATGGCCGGGGCAATTCCCTCTTCATTACATCAAAAACTGAAATTCATCATTGAAGGAAAATTAATAACAGTCTTTGCTGAAGAAGACATTCTCCTATCTAGACCTACGGATGCTCAGTACGTCGAGGTCAATGAAGATGTACCTAATTGCTCTTTCAGGTCTTTTAAAATTGTTAATGCTACCTATGTTGGTGAATATGGAGAAGAACCCGTGCCTAGCATCTCCAAAACAAGTTGCATGGTCGCCAAACTCATGATGAAAGGAGGATACTCACCGGGGTTAGGTCTGGGACAAGATTTGTAAGGGATCTCAGCGCCATTGAAAATCTCTGCAAACGAAGGAAAATACGGCTTAGGTTTTACACCGACAATGCAAGATAAAATGAAGACGATAGCTGAAAAGAGAGAAAAGAGGATTGCACGACTAAAAAGACATCCCCTAGAGGGAAGAACTCTGGATATCCCTGACATCACTGAAACCTTCGTGAGTGCTGGCTGGATTCCGAAAAATGACAATGAAGGCGCGCTGACCATCAGCATCAACAAGTCTTTTGAATATCTTTCGATTCAGGCAATAATCAGTGATTCACCCGAAAATGAGGAGCTCATTCGACCCTGTAGCCCATGAGATGTGCTGAACAATTGGAAGGCAATAGAACTGCATGTTGTAATCGAGAGCTTTTTAAAGTAATCTAATAGTAAAAACTTCCTAAAGAAATGTTCAATCAATAGGGTGTAGTCTTTGCTTAAGTGAACCTTTTAGTTATTGCTTTTCATTCCAATAAAGTTGTGATTTATGCACATTATAAATAAAGTACCAATTTGCATCTATCTTATTCTCGCCATTTTCTCTTCTCTCTTTTCTCTCTGGCTAATGCAGACCTGAAACTCTCTTTGATGACAATGAAAGAATGAACTTTGATAATCCTGTAAACACTGCTGATTCGGATGACAAAGATCTTCAAATATCTCCTGAGTTATTAAAAATGATCGCGCAAGATGAAAAAAAAAGAGCAACAAGTCTGGAACCAACGGAGACATTCAACTTGGGAGACAGTCACGATGTAAAAGAAGTCAAGATCGGCACTCTATTTCCTGCTGAAGAGAAAAAAGAACTAATCCACTTATTGAGGGAATATGTAGACGTATTTGCTTGGTCATACCAAGATATGCCCGGCTTAAGCTCGAACATAGTTCTACACAAAATACCATTGAAGCTTGGGGCGAAGCCTGTCAGACAGAAGCTACGAAGATTAAA
>SMDT01001354.1:0-96478 GCA_005392925.1 Aquilaria sinensis | reverse complement strand
CACAAATTTTCCATTTATTTTGTTGGATTATGGTTTGAATTAACGTTGATTAAGACCAAATGTGTTGCTTATCGATTATTAACCTATACCCAAATCGTCTTTACCCATCTCTTCTGCTTTCATCAGGTTGTGCTCCATGTTGCACATCATGGTTTCACAATATTTCTTGATGCAACTTGACTATAGTAACTCTCTCATTTCATCACCATCCCACGATACTTGTCCATACAAGTAGAGAAAAACTATAATGACGATGGTTTTGGATGTCATCTCATTATTCCCTGACAAATGGTTGCATCAGGAAAGGCATCCACCAGCATAACCCTTTCCAGTTGATTTCTCCACTTTTAGTTGGCAGGAGTGTTCCAAACCCCATTGTTAATGCATGGAAATGTGTTAGAGAAATGGAAAGATCTTTTTATCTTGTCTCTGATGTCACTGCACTTGTTAAATGATCCAGGTGGCATGATGTCATTCATTGTGAAGTCGAAGACACAGGATTCTGTCATGTGTGAAGTAGTTGACGGTGGTGAGCTTAAGTCCAGGAGACATTTAAATGTCTGAGGAAAAGGTGCCACACTCCCTTCAATTACAGGTTTGTCCTCTAATTTTCAACGAAGTGACTTTGCTTGCTGAAGGTTTCCATTGAAAGCTGTTAAAGTTGTGCATACAGTAGCCTTACGAACTGAAGCAACCATAACTGGTGGTGGAATGCCTTCTAATCTTGGTCAAGCTTTTAAGGTTAGTCTAATCCAGCATTGACCTTTTGTCAGCTTCACTTGTTTCCTGTCTGATATTTGCATCATTCATGGTCATGGATTTATTTGCTTGTTAATTGAATTACCTACAGGAGGTTTCTTCTTCTCTGCAGAACCACATGAGTGAGATGTTTGCGTACCACGCAACCATGATGTCAAACACTCTTGGAATATCAACAGTTGTCTTCACTAGAACTGGTTTTATGGCTATATTGCTAAGCCATTTTCGACCTTCTGGCACTATATTTGCTTTCACAAATGAGTGAGTTTCAGAACCCTTATTCTGAAAATTTTTCCCCATTTGGTTGAAATGGCAATAGGCCGAGTGCATAGCTGTCAATACTTCTTGCTTATTGTAAGCAACTATTCCGCGCTTGATGTCTGGATAGTGCTCTAGATTCATTTAGTATAAGCAACGGATATCACAACCAATTGCGCTGACCCTGGGAATATAGCATGTTTTCTTATGATGATACGATAATTGTCTGGTTAAAGAAATCACAATCAGAACTGTTGCAGAAATGGAAGCAACTACCCAGAATTAATGATATTTGCATGAAGATGTACTGATATAGTGCACTTCATCTAGGAGCCAATGAAAGGATATCTGGTGTTTTAAGTTACTGTGGTTTCATGGTCATGGAGGAAGAGGATACAACAGAGGGGCTCTGTATCAAGGAGCATGTCCCATATACATGGAATTCTCAGATGATGCTGAAGAAACTTTCACGAAGGCTTTGGCTCGGCTTCAGGTGAGACTTCACTTATTAGCAAATTTAGATCAGTTTGCTAGTATGCGAGTTTGCCCTATTTAGGCTTGTCATCACAATTACTTCGTAGGAGGTTAAGCTACAAATTAGCATATTTATTATCAGAAACTTCCACACATTACCACCAAATTTTGAGGCGTGCAAACTGCTTTTTTCTTTTACTGCTACCAATCCACCTCAATTAGGTTCCAGTTTTAGAATAGTTACCTGAGAATTGGGCTCCCAAAAGGGATACCCGCAAACTGAGATGTTGGAAACCAAGCCAACCGAAACCTCTTAATGCAGAAGAGCCCGACAGCTGAATTATGACATCTTCTGCGCAGTTCTAGTGACTGAGAGCTGTTGTATAACATCTTATCGGAGGACTTCAGGAATGATTCTGATTCTTGTTGTTTAGGAGTTGCAATGTGATATGCTAATTTTTGCTTGTCCAACTGATGTTTTGGGTGACTGATTTGAAGAAACAAGGCATGGTGAAGGAAGGGGAAGAGGTCGCTCTGCTTCAGAGTGCCAAACAGCCCATCTGGCGGTTCCAGTCTACCCACAACATTCAGGTCCGTAAGGTATAGAGTGAACCAACAACGAAACTAGCGAACTATGAGTGCTTTTGTAACTGACACGCTTGAGCATTTTTATGCTGTTTTCTGTGAGAATGCTGGAAGGATATTTCTCCCATTTCAATTTGAATTCCTTTTTCTTTGATAGAAGGTCATTCATCTTGGTAATTGTAGGCCATAAGATGTCTACAAAATAAATACATTATGAGTTATAGGGACAATTAACTCAACTGTAAGTCTTGTATTTATGTCTCAAAAATACCATATTAAACTTTTGGTATTAAAGCCCATAAATCAGTAGTTTCAGATTAACATAGCTTAATTAACGTGTTTTTGTATTTTGGGTCGGGTCAAGCCCATGACCGGTATAAAAAAAGATGAAATCACCCCTAACCATGACGAAGTCTCCTCTTGCAATTTACCAAGCTAAAGCATCCCAGGGGCCAGACGAATTCATCTGTTTTCACAATTGATGGTAGTTTTTCATATTTTATCTGTTTCCGGCAAAGATCTCATAGGCAACGGCGGTCGGTTCGAGGTGCTGTTCAACCAGATCGGTTTTTCGGCATCAGGTGGACGCCATTAGCTCTGTTTTAGGAGCTTTTCTAGCAAAGACAAAGTGGTATCCGACCACATCAGTTCGATCAATGGTCATTCGAGGTCGTAGGACACATTAGTGAAGCAAGGCGACAGCAGAGCTAATTTCACTGGTCTTGCTCGCTTCATCCGAAAACCGTTCGCCACCTGAAGCTCCTCCATGAGCAAGATTGGAGCAAATCCATCCACCGACTTGTTGGAGCAAATGCATGCACCGACTTATTGAAGCTCCTCCACGACAATATCGAAGCGAGATCAGAGATACTCTAATAGTTGCTCACTTTCTCATCTCTGTGATCATCGAGCTAACTAGTCTGCAATAAGCCTTAACTTGAGGAGCAAAATAGACAATTATAGCATGGTCCCCACAACTAGAACAGAGAAAGTTGCAAATAATGCTTTAACATGAGCAGGTTAACTCACACTTTGGCAGAGAATGGAAGGACAAACAAGGTAGCACCTGATTGGAGTGACAAATAAACTATCAAAACAATAATACAAAAATGGTCGATCCATAGTGATAGAGTGGATTAACTCTCTGTCCCAGAAAAAAAAAAAAAGGATCGACATAACCCAACTTGATCATGTAGAGCTACATTATTGCTGCTTCAACCGCCTGTGCTGCCGTCAACAATAGGTGATGGATGACTGTTAAGATCTTGTTCACAAATATCACCAGCGTCAATCTCATGGTATATCCAATGCAGATGGACGAAATCTCATATGCTCCTTATCAGTCATCTCACACAAACTACTAAGATGACAAAACAAAAGGTATTTATAGGACGAAAAAGGACAATTCTTCATTCTTCAATTCAATATCGCCCGACGACATTCATCAAGTTTTCACAAATAAGAAAGCGCTCATTGCCCCCATTTTTATTAATTAGAAACCAACCCACTGGCCTATTGTTTGAAAAGTCAAGTCAATATAAATTAAACATAAAAAATAATGTTTATTGTTGGCATTTATTTTGACAGATATAACAAATGTGTCTTCGGCTTAAAATGCAGTTGTTTCACTTATCAGGAGTATGATCTAATTGAGAATCAACAAATATCTTGCGGGTTAGACTTCATATAAGTTACTATCTCCATCCTATATTGTTTTAAATATTTTATTTCGCTTAAGTTTAATTTCAATTTATTCATATTATTATTTATTAAAAAAATAAAAAAAAATATATATTTAGAAAACTATAGGTCTTTATTTATCATTTACATAAAGAGGTTTTCATTTACCCCCTATACTAAAATAGTAAAAAATAAAAAAATTATAGATTAATTACTATGAATAGTAAATATTGTAAAGAACTTGAAACGGAAGAATAAAAAATACTAGTATGAAAGAATATTGTGGCGTTAATTCAAGAAAAAGGATAATATACATATTAGTTCCCATCTTAATTTGTGTGTAAGATAGTACATTAATATTTTGCTTCTAATAGCTGGTACGTAATTTTATGTGAAAATCCTACTACCATATCTTAGCATCTTAGCAGGGTTAAATACATCTATGTCCCTAATCTTTAAATGTTATTTGACTATCATCTCTAATGTCCACTTTGTTCCATTCTCTTTCCTAACACCATTAAAATATTTCATTTCCCCTTCTATTTAGACATAAATCATTACAGTGGATGGAAAATGCCACACCAACCCAAGATTATAGGAAAACTCTAATTTTAACCCCTCGAAAACTTATTCTCTACCCTGAAAATGCTAAAATTTCCCATTTATCAATTTAATCACAATCTTCACCTTTCTTATTTTCAAGCTCTTACAGGCTACCACTACATGAAGCGACGGGTTGCCTTCATGGCCCGTCACCACTTGGTCGGACATTCCAACTCCCACTCCCACAACAATTTTGTTACTGATCTTATCTCCTCTAAACCTACACCCAAAAAATTCTCAAACTGCTCCTCAATTCCTATAGCTCTAAAATCCTCAAAGGCACCTGTGAGAGAACCTCCTTGCTTACCCTAATATAGGGTATTCCCAGGATCTTAGGATAATCAGGATTTAGTATTCCTGCTCTTAGTTGCAAATGGCTAAGCTAATACTTGCGCGCTTAACTTCAGCATTCATTAAACACTTGAAAGACATGCCGAAGTCATATAAACATATTTATCTAAACTTTCAAGCATTAGCTTATGTACACATCTCACTTAACTTATGTACATCCATAAGCAACCACAGTGTATATACAGACATATACACTAAATAAGTCTATGCACAAACTTGTCAAACTAGAGGCATTTCCTGGGTACCTAAGTACCCAATACGTACAAAGTCTGAAACTATCAAGATAACTCCCACCTGAGCACAGAAGCTCCAAAAATGAGAGGTCAAACTTCTCCTTGTGCACTTTGCCTGTATCTGTCAAGGCTGTTTTAAATAACTTAGTTAGTATAATAATGTTACTAACCATTAACTTAGAATCATTAAAGATTCATAGTACTTTAAATACCTGCACCAAAACCATGCTTAACAACCCTTCAGTGGGTGTTAGGTTTCACATTACTAGTATCTACACAATGTGATACTTGAGGGAGTGAGAATAAACTTTAGGACCCAGCATATATAACATATATACGCATCTTAACGTGAGCTCAAAACGTTATGAGGTCTTGACTAATGGCCACTAGTACGGGTTCTATGGCGGGGAACCCATCCTCAACTTAGTCCTTCTTACAAGAGCTTAACTCTTGCCTTGGCAAGCTTGGCTTGCCATTACTTTCCCTTACTCTTACAAGAGCTTAACTCTTGCCTTAGTAAGCTTAGCTTGCCATTTCTTTCCCTTACTCTTACAAGAGCTTAACTTTTGCCTTAGCAAGTTTGGCTTGCCATTACTTGCCCTTATTCACATTGTACAGGAGTTCTTGGTGGCTCATTCTTACTAAGCTTGCTAGCTTAGCTAGGGTACTCTTGAGCGTCAAAGCTCATCTTGAATACTTAGTACCCTGTATACTTACTTAAGGACTATTTATCCTTAAGCCACTTCTTGTCCACCTTTTACTCCCTTAATTAATGCATTGTAGAAAAATTCAGAATGCATCAATTTAAACTTGAACTTAAAATCCCTTACCTTGAATAATTAATGCAGGCAAACACCAACTTCAGTGTCCTTATGGTCTCGGTTTTGTATCCTTCTTTATACCTTTATAGTAGCTTGAGTATTTCTCTTTTAATTGATTATTTAGCTACATAAATAAACCATAATTAAGACAATATTAAAACATCCTTATAGTTTAAATGGTTAGGAATAACCTTCTCAATGGATTCCAATTAATTGGCCCTTTACTCAACACACAACAGCACCGGTTTCGGTGTTGTATCCTTTCAACTCTAAGACTAAAAAATCTAGGTTCCTATTGATTATTTCTCTTATAATCAACTAAGAACCAATATAAACACATTAAATCCAACCATTTTTCAACACAAACAACCCAAAAAAAATCTGGACACATTCGAACTGAATCAACAAATAACCAGGCTTTTAGCCTTCTTTCAATAACTTGGTTCAAATGGGTTCTAAACGTATTTTTGCCTTCACAAGCTAACAAAAACTGATTATAACACACTTAATTCCAGATTTATAAACCCACAAAAAATCTAGAATTAATCAAAATAAGAGAAAAATTGAATTAGTTCTTACCTTTCTTACTTAAGCTTAATTTCCAAGCTTTTCTTGTTGTTTTTCCCTTAAAAAATAAATAAGAACTAAGCTCAAATCAGTAGATCCAGAAATTACAAAGCCTTATGAAGGTCAAAAATAGGGGAAGAACAAAACAAAACTTACTTGACCAAATAGCTTGAAATTCAAGCCTTAGATGGTCCCATACTTGATTTTCCTTCAAAAATTTACTTAATTGTGCTTGAATTTGATGGATTGGAGCTTGGATTTGGTCAGCTATGGAGTTTAGAAAGGGAGAGAGTACTCTTGGGTGGTCTGGATCTGGAGGACGAAGATGGCCGAGCAATTATTGGAAAGTCAACTTATGTAGGCTTTAATTGCACATGCCACGCACATGGTGCCTCGTTTGTACACAATAGTACGTTGGAGACTTATACAGAACTTCCCAGAAAACTTAGGACCAAATAGGAATTATTCCGCGCCTGAATCCTTCTTTACCTCAATTACACGCCCAGTCCTCAGCTTTGACAGACGTGCAATTTAGGCCTGATAGGTTTTGAAGGTTACATAAAAACCATTCATGGACAATTTAGTCAAGTCACAATTTCACCAAGATAGAGTGGGAATCACAAAAAAAACCGTGCCACCTTAAATTTTATAAATTTCCATCCTCTACCCAACCGTGAAATAAAAATGGGCCACTATATAAAATGACTAAAATGCCCTTCTTGGTTCGGTTTACTTAAATGACCAATTTTGTTCTCTCTAAGCTACTATAGTTTATTAAACTAAGAATTTGCTTGCATTAAATATTCTAAATACATTAAATTACTAAAATAACTGAAGTTACCTTAGTAATTATGTCCGGATTTTTGGAGAGCCGTTACAGCACCCCTTATCCACGCCCAACTATTCCATTGCCTGCATGAATCTTCTGTGCAACTCTAACGTCCAATTAACCTTCATATAATATATATCCCCACTAGAGGTGTAAAGGGCCCTACCTGAGTCTAAATTTTGAGGTTTGAACTTGGCCTGAAAACTTGCCAGACTCAAATGAAGAGTGAAAAACCTTTTATATAACTTATTATGTTTAATTTCATGATTTAAACTAATAACTTTTTTATTAACTAGATAATTAAAGTAGTTGTTGCACGAAAGCTAGAGGACCCCGGCTGCATTTTGTCCCTGTAAGGAGCTAAAGCTGGAAGAGAATGTGACTCGGTTGCTACTCGAACCCTAATCATTCTTGTGGTGTCCATTGTACTTTACCAGTTAAACTAGTTGTGCGGAACAATAAGCCTCAAATTGAATTTGAGCTCAAGCTATCCAATACAACCCAACCCTTTTACACCCATAATCCCCACAAGCATCTCAATATATAAGTACCACCAAAATCTTAATCCAGCTATGTACTATAAGTTAATTAACAGGTACTCAATTAATTAACTTAACTATTCGTTTCCCTTAATTACTACAACTGTTGTTTTTGTTGCTTACGTCCATGATGATTTTTGTCCCTTCTCATTTTCTTTACCCGGCATTGCCCTTTTATGCATTTACGTCCCTCCCTCTTGCTGTTGACAATCTCATCCCCTTTTCCCAAGCCGTTCCGGTCTGAGCCCGACCTTGACCCGGCCCTAGAAAGCTTATCCTCCCTCCTCCTTCCGACTAGGGCGCTGATTATTATTATACTTGCCGGTCTTTTCCGATGTTGATTCTCATCTTTCTCATTGGGTATTGCCAAGAAGTTGTATAAGGATGCACTCATCATTGTCCCATGTTTATCGGAGTTGTTACATTCCATCGACGCCGAATGCTTCAGGGAATTTGGTGTTTATATTGACGACGAGGATGTGATGCTTTTGAGCTTCGACATTGTGAGGTTTTTCTAGGGGGTGGATTTTGAGATAATGGGATTCAATAAACCGATTCTGATAGAGGATGTAGAATTGTCGGATTGGGCGGCAATGGCGGTGGGATCAAGTTCTGGACAGACATTGCTGAGAGAGGGAGGAGGATGGTGGCTTGAGCGAAGACGCAGGGGTGGTGGTGGGGCATGGGCTTAAGGTCGTGTTTGGAGGAGGTGCTCGCTGCGAATTCTGAGGTTTTCGAATAGGAGGTAAACGGAGGATGACAAGTTGAGGGGAGAAGAGGAGCCGCCCACTCAAACGGAGAACAAGGAGGAGGAGCTCCTGGTGGGAAATGCTTGAAAATGGGAAAGATGGAGATGGTGGCCAGATTGACAAATGGGAAAAGTTTAGGGTTTCTAAGGGAGAGAACAAGTTTTCAGGGGCCAAAATTGAGATTTTTTCTCTAATTTTTTGCCGAGGTAGCATATTTCCATTCACCGCAAATGTTTGGGAAAATTACAATTTGCCCCTTGAGGTTTAAGTGAAATTACACTTGCTCACCTATTTGAGAAATATATACTTTGCCTCCTGCTTGTTTAATACAGTCTGACAGCAACTTTTGAAATCTTAATTTAGTCATTACGATAGTCATCTTCCAGTAATTTCAATCTGTATTATATTTTTTTTTACAGTAATTGGACATTTTAAATTATCAGTTTTTTCTTTATGTATTTCTTTCAGTTTTTAAAACAATATTTTTTAAACGTCAATTAATTATAAAATAAATATCATACAGATTGAAATTATTTAAAGATGACTACTTTATAGTCTAAATTAAGATTTCAGAAGTTCTGTTATACTGTATTAAAGAGACAAGGGCAAAGTGTATATTTCTCAAACAGGAGGGGCAAAGTGTAATGTTACTTAAATCTCAAGGGATAAATTGTAATTTTCCCTAAATGTTTTCCGTCCAAAATAGCACAAAATGGAACATTTTAATGAGTTTAGGGATGAGGTTGGAACATTTTAATGGTATTAGGGAAGAAAGTGGAACAAAGTGGATGTTAGGGATGAAAGTGAAATAACATCAAAAGTTTGAGGACCACAAATGCGTTTAACCCCCAGTTTGTATTTTTAAAAAAATTAAAATGCTACTACCATATCATATTTATTTATTTTTATAATACTCATATTAATGTTTAGAAAAAAATACCAAAATCTTTCTCAGCCTTAATCACAGCCGCGACAAACGGTTGTATGATTTGGCAAACTTATATGAGTTGGCCAGGGTGGTTGGGACAAATTAACACGTGATAAGGTGGAAGAAGAGGTGCCAATGTAATAGCCTAAACTTGAAGGGCAAACATGTCAGCTTAAACGTGGTCCTGAATCTAGAAAAAAGGAAACTTGAAAAGACGCATTAATGTGGGATATTGACTCTCACCGAACCAGCAAAAATAATATATATCCAAAAATAGATGATTATGTGGTGGCGAACACGTTTAAGTCATGCTGTTATGAGTTACTAAACAAAGAACTGAATATGAAGACAATTATGTTTCTCGAGCATATAAATGTTTAAATAATCATTCTTTCTGGTACTTTACTATTTTGGATTTATCAGTCATTTATTCCTATTTTCTTTCCTGTCTATCTAGTGCTACTAAATGTTCTTTGGTGCCTATGGCGCCCCCAAAAGTATGAAAATTTTTTATGGGTAATAGTTAAATATGAGATATAATTGTAGAAATATGAAAATTAGGTTCTTACTTGAAAATTTCAAAATTAATGAGTGGCCTTAGTTCTACTTTACCTTGACGAGACCTATCAATTCCTTCCTGGAAGTGGGGCTCGAACCGTGACCTAGTCTCTAATACTAAATCAATGAAAACTTTAGGAGCTTTGAATATGAGCCAATTTTTACATCAGACAGAACTCACCTCTAAATACTAGCTTGTTGAGGTGAGAACATATAAGTACATATGTAGTCTCTTTTGTAAATCATGTAGAAGTTGTGGTTTATATCATTAACTCTTTCCTTGTGGGTCCTTCAACTTAGATCGGGCACAGGTACTTACAATCTCCGTTGATCACTAACTGGTGTCACTAGCTCCACTAATCTCCTGTAATTGTGTGGACTACCTAGCCGGATCCGATTCATGCCTTCCCAGATCTGAGCTCTATAACCTTGATTTACAAAGGTTGGGTGATTGACTAACGGAGGGGACCAAGGATAATTAGAAAATCTTCTTCCACTCTTGTTTCTTTAGCAAGTAGTGACTAATAGAACAAAACCAAAAACTCTATAACTCTGTTTTTGGTCTTCCAATTTTGAGAAAGAACTTGAGAAAATATCTTCTTCTATTTAAAATCAAGGTCAAGCCCTTAAATAGAATTATTCTTATGGAAAATTTGAGAGAAGAAAGTCTAGGATAAAATATGTGGAACACATATCCTATAGATATAGACCTCATAATTTCTGCGTCTAAAGTTGTTTCAATGAAACATGAATTAGTATTTCTACCATTGGAAGAAGAAAATACACTGAACTTCTTCTTGATCAGTCTTAAGAGATAAATTTTACAGTATTATTTATGGCAAGTTCAGCTCAAAGAAGATTGAGTTGATAACACAAATTCTTCTATTTGTTATTTGTCAACTTGATAATTTTTTTTTTCTTATGGTCTAAATTTTTTTCCCGCTCAATAGTTATTGATTTTTTTTTTTGTGCATAGTCAATTGGATTGTTATGGTAGAAACATAGTATAACATGATTAGTTTGTTGCATGAAATAATATAACATGATTGTTTGGGTCTCAAATTAGATTGTTGAGTGCAAGTGGAAAATTAGTGATTACAGAATACAGGTGTTGTCATCTTCTTTTTTTGCAATATAAAGAATCTATTTATTTTTCTAATGAAAAAGTTCCATGCATCTTTTAAAGATTTGTTACCTCTATTGCTTAAAGCTAATTGATGTTTTGGTTTCTTCAACCATTTAAACTTTTAACTCTTTTGAACATCATATATCTATATATTGGATTATTTGCCATCGTCTATATATTGTTATTTATAACTTTTGTAGATTTGAATTTGGACAACTGGCCAACCAAGGTAAATCTAAATCAAAGCCCACAGGACCCTGTTTATTTCTGATTGATTCAGGGCTGGAATACAGTTCTTAATAGAGTTAATAAACTAAGCCAAACGATATTTTCTTCTAATTAAACACTCGCCAAAATGGAGTTACTGTAACCATTTTGATCATCGAAGTACTTAGACCAGAGCATCACACCTCCATACTTGGTCGACGTCTTGATCACCGGAAGAATTTGAGAAGTCAGCACATTCGGCGGAATATATCCGCTTCCAGCAGCTGCCGGAGCAGCCGGCAATCCCAAGAATATTTCTCCAGCCTGTATAGATGAGGTCCACCGGTTCCAGGAACTTATAAGGTTGTTGATATTACCGTCGGCATACTGGCAAGGTGGATTGTTGTAGAACTGGACCCAGACATAGTCAAAAAGACCTGTACTAAGGGCAGTGCCCAAGGAAGCATCAGGGAAGGGGCACTGAGGAGCCGCGGCTAAGTACACCTTTTTCCCTTGGCTACTATAGGCAGACAAAAACCGGGCAAGATCATCCCAATACTGACCGGATCCGGTCTCGATGTCGAAGTCAATACCATCCAAAACAGCATCACCTAAGGGGCGCGAAGATGACGTACCACCCAAGAAATTGTTCCACAAGTAGTCAGCCACACTCCTGGCGTCTGCGGTGGAAGACAAGGAGTAGCTGCCTACGCCGCCACCAAGTGAGAGCAAGACCTTGATTCCACGGCTCTGGCAGCTCTTGATGCCACTGCTGACGCCGGCGCATCCGTTGGATGCCGGGTTACAGTGACCGGCAAGGTTGATTTCAGGGGCCTGGCCGTTGCCGAATTTGTAAAGGAAAGCAATGTTAACATAGGCATATCTACCTGTGGCACATGTTGATTCTAAGGTACCTTCATTGCCATTTTGGCCCCAGTAGATGGCGATCCCAGCGGCGGAGGTGGAACCGACCAGCGCCTGCAGGGAGAGAAGGGAGAGGAGTAAAGTCAGGCGACTCGCCATTTTTTGGAAGTGGAAGCAAGTTGAGGTTGTTGTGGGTGGGTGAAGAGGTACTGAACTCTGCCCAGTTTATAGAGTCTGGCAAGTGAGGAAGCCTTGGAAGTTTCAAACCATCCCAATTATTCTGTGTGGGAACAAAGGAAAGATGCAAAAGGAAAGGACCTAAGTGCCTGATGAATAAATAATGAGGGCTTAAATTGGTCAGAACAGATTATGGGGAGCTGCAGCAGTGCTGGTGCACCGACTAGCTGAGAAACAATTATTGACCTTTTCCGGTCTTCCTCTCTTGGGGGTTGGGGTTAACACGTTATGAGTTTAACATGTTAAACTTGATTTCATCCTTCAACGGTAAAAAATGATTAGAGAAAGGTTATTAAATACTCCACGGATCTGCCCAATTGGCATCCTCTGAATCGTCCTAATGTTATTTCAAATTTTGGTTGAAATCAAATTAGTCGAAGAATTTGGACGAAAGCTTTTAAGCTTCCAGTTAATAGGTTAAAATCAAAGTTTAATGCATTACCTGATATCTCAAAAATAACTAGCAGCTCCAAATTACGAATTAAAGCATTTTAATGCATTAAAATATAAAATTGGGAGCTGGGTAGACTTAGGTGATAAAAAGACATGTTAAACTGTCACACCCCAAAACCCACCCTAGGAGTCTCGAGATGCTGACACACCGCATACTCAAGAAAGTAATTCCCCTAAGCATGCAAGACTACATATTCCAATTAATTCCAAACTTATATAATTCACTTCTAAGAATAAAGGGCACAGCAACTACAATCCTTGAAACTGGGACATAATCCAAAAAATATCAAAGCTCTACGGAATGAAACAAAATCCAAAGGGTTTTCTAAACATAAATAAATTTCTAATAGTAGTACTAACAAAATACTTTTATCTTTCTTAAACTACAACTGGTCTTGTAGTCGCTCCTGCTAGCTAACTTGAACTACTCCTTATCTGTGTGATGGGGTGAAAACAAGGTGAACACAAATGCTCAGTAAGTGGCAGATTTTGAAAATAGAAATATAATATACAAAACATATAAGGATCAAGCAGAAATAATTTTTGTAAAATAATAACATGAACTTTAGCAGAAAATATTTGAAGAGTCAGAACATAATCAATGTAGTAGTAATTTTGAGATCTAAACAAATAATATTTATAAATAAAATCATTAACCAAAACAAAACAGTTTAGAACAGAATAACGGAACAAAATTCAAAATAGAGTAGGTAGGATGATTACTATGACTACACTTAAACCACTGCAATGCATCTAGAATCGTTTAAGAATTGCTAACGATCGAGCGCCCTAAAGGACTAGTTGTAAAAGCAGTGTACTACGGAACAGAACGGAACATAATACCCTACGTGGAGGGTCCAGAACTATAATTTCCTAATAGTACGGGTAAAGAACCAACACACACCAAAACGAAGTTTGAACAGAAATTTAGAGCATTACAATTGTTATAAAAATTTCAGTATAAAATATCACAAGCAAAACATATATGATCCTAGCTTATTTAATCAAACACAATTCATTGCATAAATAAGATAAAATTTGAATAAGCAGATAAATAAGTAAATTAATGAAACACTTGGAAAACAATTTCAGAATAAAACATGTATTTGAAAACTCTTATTCTGATTGAAAATAAATTTAATATAAAATAGCTTTAAATCAAAATACTGAAAAATTACTAAATTGGAAAACTTAACACTTTGAAGAAATAATACACACATACACACACACACACATAGTATCAAAATAATTTAATTTTTAGAAATAGTAGTAGCCACTTACCTCAAAATGTAACTTTCTAACTTCTAAAATAATTCTTTAGCCACCTAAAATAACTATGTAAAGGTTTATGTTGAAATATAATCAATTCAAGGAATAACCCAAAATCACCTGCTGACAGTGGCCCAAATGAACATTTCTGGAACCTAAGAATTCACTGAAGTGATGTTAAAAGCCTCAGGGACTAATATTGTAATTAAACCGATTAACTTCCCAGCTACAAGCTTTGGAGTGACTAAACCGTAACAATTTTAACTATGGTATGTCAATGAACTCGTATCAAAACCTAAAGAGCTAAATTGTAATTATTCCAATTTGAGCCCAGAAACTCAATTTTCTCGTCGTCTTCGTTCGAACCTTCTGCTGCTCTTCGATTTCTACCATGCCTAATCAAAACCTCTCCAAAGTTATTTTTAATTTGTTATAAATATTCCCAGTTTTCAACTGACTCTTCCAATTATCAAAGTAAATTATAATCAAATATATTATTAACCTAAATCTCTTTTTAAATTTAAAGGAAAACTAGTTTATATATTAAAAAATAATTAATAATCACTCACAAAATATTCCTCTTCTGTTAAACAAATTCACAAGTTAATTTCACTTGATCCTCAATTAATGATTTCTTTTTCCACTTTTTCAACACAAAGCAATAGCCACATCAAAAAATGAAATAAATACTTAATCCTAGCTTTTTCTTATTTTCCTCTTTTTATTAACCCCTCAGGTACGTCTTTCTCTCTTCCCCTTTTTCTTTTCAGACTTCTTCCTTTTTATTTCCCTTGCTCTTTTTTTTCTTTGCTTCCTATTTTTTCTCTTCTCTTGGGCCTTAACCTACCCAAAATAATAAAATAAACTAAATTGGATTGAGCCATTACATCTTCTTCCTCTTAAAATAAATTTCGTCCTCGAAACTTACCTTCATTGATTAATAGGAATAGATACTTCTCATTCATCTCCTTTTCACATTCCTAAATAGCTTCTGATAAAGAGTGTCTTTTCCAACAAACTTTCACAAATAAAATAGTGCGTCTCCTCAATATTTTCTTTTTTCGATCAAGAATCTTTACCGGTTGCTCATCATACGTCAAATCTGCCATAATGTCGATCAGTTGATGTTGAACTATGTGATTAGGATCATGCACATTTGTATCTAGCATCGATACATGAAACACATTCTACACTCCTAATAAAGATGGCGGTAACGCAACTCTATAAGCAACATCCCCAACTCGATTTAAAATTTTAAAAAGACTCAAATATCTTAGTCTTAAATTTCCACGCTTCCCGAATCTCATAACTCCTTTCATTGGTGACACTTTAATGTAAATATTATCTTCAATCTCGAACTTTAACATCCATCTTCTCATACAACATAACTCTTTTGTCTACTTTGTGTAGTCTGTAAGCAATCACAAATAATTTGATTCTTCTCTATCACAAGAACTTGAATAGTTCGTTCTGACTGGCCATCAGTTTGAGGATGATGAGTAGTGTTGAAATTGAGTTGAGTTCCCATGGCCTTTTGCAATTGTCCCCAAAATCTTGAGACAAATCATGAATCTCTATTTGAAACAATAGATAATGGGGCACAATGTAGACGGACGATCTCTTTCACATACAACTTAGTTAACTTCTCTAGACTTGCATCTTCTTGGAATGGCAAAAAGTTGGCAGAATTAGATAAACGTTCAAAAATCACCCAAATAGCATTATTACTTCTAGTAGTCCTTGGAATTCCCACAGCAAAATTCATAATGATGTGTTCCCAGTTCCATTCAAGAATTGGAAGAGGCTACAAAGGTTCTAAAGGTTTTTTATGTTCTACTTTGACTTGTTGGCAAGTCTGACACTTTGCAACAAATTTAGCAATCTTTTTCTTCATTCCTTGCCACAAAAAATGCTCTTGTAGGTCTCTGTACATGTTAGTTCCTCCTAGATGCATTGTGTAAGGGGTATTGGTGCCTCTTTCATAATTTCTTTTTTCAAAGCCTCATCTACAAGGACGCATAGTCGAGCACCAAATTTAGAAATCCATCTTTACGAATACAAAATCCTGGATGTTTCACTTGTGCAACTTTTTCTTTCAACTTGTTAATTTCTTCATTTGAACTTTAAGAAATTTTGATCCTCTCAATTAAAGTCGATTGAACCATCAAGTTAGCAAGCACACTACTGACACCATCTGTTATAATTTATACTCCCAACTTCTGTAGATCATTAAGAATAACTCTTTTGTCAGTAAGTAAAGAAACTAACAAGTCAGAGGACTTGTGACTTAAAGCATCAACAACAACAATTGCCTTTCCAGGATGATAGCAAATATTCAGATTATAATCTTTCAACAACTCCAACCACCTTTGCTGCCTAAGATTCAATTCTTTGTGTAAAGATATATTGTAGACTTTTATGATCAGTAAACACTTTACAAGAAACACCGTAGAGATAGTGTCTCCAGATCTTCAAGGCAAATACAATTGCAGCTAATTTCAAGTCATGTGTAAGATAATTCTTCTCGTATGGCTTCAATTGCCTAAAGGCATTGGCAACAACTCTTTCATTCTGCATAAGTACACACCCTAAACCAATATGTGAAGCATCACAATAAATTTCATAACTTTTAGTGCTGGATGGGATTGTAAGGATAAGTGTAGTTACTAATCTTTGCTTCAACTCTTAAAAGCTTTCCTCATAATCTTCAATCCACTCATACTTAGCATTCTTTTAAACCAACTTGTATAGAGGCATAGCCAAGGTCGAAAATCCTTCAACAAACCGATGATAATAACCGGCTAAACCGAGAAAGCTACGAATTTCAGCAACATTAGAAGGTCTAGCCCAATTCACCACTGCTTCAACATTTTTGCGGATCTACAAAAACTCCATCTTTTGAAATTATATGGCCAAGAAAAGAAATTTTCTCCAACCAAAACTCACATTTTTTGAATTTTGCATATAACTCTTTTTCTCTTAATGTCTGTAAAATAATTCTCAAATGCTCTTCATGCTCATTTGGACTATTAGAATAGACCAAAATATCATCGATAAACACAACGACAAATTGGTCTAAATAAAGCTTGAAAACCCGATTCATCAAGTTTATAAAAATAGTCGATGCATTCGTTAGACCAAACAGTATAACCACAAATTCATACCTAGTCTTGAAAGCAGTCTTGGGTATATCCTCAGCCTTAATCTTCAGTTGGTGATACCCAGAACTCAAATCAATTTTAGAAAAGACTTTATGCACCCTACAATTGATTGAACAAATCATCAATATAAGGCAATGGATACTTGTTCTTAATAGTCACCTTATTTAACTCACGGTAATCAATACAAAGCCTCAAACTTCCATTTTTCTTCTTCACGAGCAAAACATGAGCACCCCATGGTGAAAGACTAAGTCGAATATACCCTTTATCGAGAAACTCTTGCAGCTGTACCTTTAACTATTTCATCTCTGCAAGTGCCATTTGGTAAAGAGCCTTAGAGATTGGGCTAGTCATCAACTCAACATCAATGAAAAATTCAATCTCTCGATTAGGGGGCAACCCAGGAATTTCCTCAGGGAAGACATTAGGAAATTCCTTGGTAATAGAAATGTCTTTCAGCTTCAATTCAGATTGGCTAGTATCTCCAATGAATGCCAAATATCCTTGACAACCCTTTCTTAACAAACAACATGCATGCATAACAAAGATAAGACAAATTAGGATGCGTTTCTTATTCCTGAAAAATATAATTTCCAGCTCATTAGGAACATGAAATACTACTTTCTTTTCATGGCAGTCAACCCAAGCATAGTTCACCAATAACCAGTCCATTCCCAAAATCACATCAAAGTCAGTCATATCTAACTTAATTGAATTCACAGGCATATCCCTTCCATCAATTTTGACTAAACACCCTTTATAAACAGAATTAGTAACAATAAACTTTCCTAAATAAGTCTCAACAGATAGTTCAAAATCCAATGGCTCAAGCACACATGAAAATCTAGCAGCAAACTTTGGTGAAGCAAAAAAATAATTGGCACCAGAATCAAACAAGGCATGAGCATAAATAAAACTAATTTTCACCATACCTGAAACAACTACATTAGAGTCATTTGCATCCTTCTGAGTAAGTGCATATATCCGGCCTCGAACTTGTGGCTTTGCTATACCTCATTTTTCATCTTACTTCCTTAAAGGTGGTAGATTACCCCTTGCCTGAAAACTTCGAAGAGGATTTCTAGTCCTAGCTGTTTATAATTAGCAATCAAATGGTCTTTTTTTCCACAACGCAAACAGCTGCCAATCTTCCAGTGACATCCATCAAAATGAAAATTTTTCATAGTAATCACACTTTGGTACATCTTGATGCATAGAAGCTCCATGATAAGTTGGGCTAAAACTTTATTTCTTTGCTATATTTCCAAATGGCTTGCTTGAAGATCCTCCAAATCTATCTTTTCTCTTTTGGTCCCTAACAATAAGACCCAACTCCCTTTCCACTATGGTAGTAGTCTCCACCACCTCTCGATAAATGTAAATCCTATATGGAGCAACCCTACTCCAAATGGGCTGCCGAAGTCCCATTTTAAATTCCATTGCCTTCAAACTCTCTTGAGCTATCAAATCTGGGGCATAAGATAAAAGCTCAGTGAACTTCTTCACATATTCTGCTACAGCCATTTCTCCCTGTGTCAACTGTATGAACTCTGCAATCTTCTGCATCCTATAGGTTTCAGGAGAAAATTTAGCATTGAAGACTTGCTTGAATTTCTCCCAAGTGAACCCATCTAAATTCTCAGACCACACAATCTTCCACCAATCCTTAGCTCGACCATTTAAGACAAAAGTTGCAACAACTACCCTCTGTCTGTCACTATACCGAAGAAGATCAAAATAATCTTCCATCATTGAAAGCCAATACCTGGCTTCCTTTGGATCACCCTCACCATTAAATCAATTAGGTTGTAACTTCAAAAATTCATTCAAGCCTCTCTCACCATTCCTCCATTAGCATCAACACTTGGAGGAACACCTACTTGACCTTGTTGACCAAGTTGCATAACCAACTGTTATAGCAAGGCATTAGCCACAGCTGCTACATCAGGCTATGCAGAATGGTTAGCCTAATTTGCTGCATTTCGTCAGACAAGATCATCACGCCCATGTCCTACTAGCTGAGCAATAAGAACATCGTCATCATTTCCTTCATTTGCCTGATGTTGAGTGATGATACGCTTAGGTGCCATATGTCTACTGAAGATAGTCATATTCTTAATTAGTGCAACAGATGAAGAGGAGAACACCTAATATCTAGGCGCAACAAAAGCCTTGTACTACCATAACCTAAAGTCCCCAAATTTATCAAACCTATGCTCTGATACCACTTCTGTCATGCCCCATAACCCACCTTAGGAGTCTCGGTATGATGACACGCTGCATACTTAAGAAAATAATTCCCCTAAGTATGTAAGGCTACATATTCCAATTAATTCCAAACTTATATAATTCACTTCTGAGAATAAAGTTGCACAGCAACTACAATCCTTGAAACTAGGACATAATCCATAAAATATCAAAGCTCTAAGTAATGAAACAAAACCCAAAGAGTTTTCTAAATATAAATAAATTTCTAATAGTAGTACTAACAAAATATTTTTATCTTCCTTGAACTACATCTCGTCTTGTAGTCGCTCTTACTAGCTAACTCAAACTACTCTTTATCTGTGTGAGGGTAAAAATGGGGTGAGCACGAATACCTAGTAAGTGGTAGATTTTGAAAATAGAGATACAATCTGCAAAATATATAGGGATCAAGCAGAAATAATTCTTGTAAAATAATAACATAAACTTAGTAAAAGATATTTGAAGAGTCATAACATAATCAATGTAATAGCAATTTTAAGAGCTGAGCTAATAATATTTATAAATAAAATTATTAATCAAAATAGAGCAGTTTAAAGCAGAATAACAGAATAGGATGGGTGAGATAATCACTGTGACTACACTTAAACCATTGCAATATATCCAAAATTGTCTAAGAATCGCTAACGATCGAGCGCCCTGAAGGACTAGTGTCACGAGCCTAGGTACTTAATCCCATTTTAGTCATATAGGACCCCAGGAACCTTACACTTATTCAGTGTTAGGCCTATGTAAATTTGTCCTTAGTAGGCCTGCTAATTGATTAAATCCTTAATACAATACTGTATTATACTATGGCTGTAGGTCAATGACCACAAAAAAAATATATAATCGATGCAGCTGGCCAGCACTTCAAACATGCATTTATATAAAACATACTATTATGCATCGTGAGTCCATACAAGCTACTAGGGAATATAACCACTAGTTTCATAGCATTTACCAGAGGCATAACTTCTGCACACATATATATATACATCATACACAAAAGTGTTATACATATGCTACACACTGAGAATCTTGGGATCCAACCCCACCTGAGTTACACTGCCAAAAGGATCACTACAGTATTCAGGTATCCTTTGCTCCTTGCCTCTGGTCTCGAAATACTAATAACCTTTCCTTCTATTGATTGTTAGCCCCAGATGTACTAGTATCTGCACATAAAACATGTAAGGGGTGTGAGAACCGGAGGTTCCCAGTAAGGGTTATAACCTGCAAGAAAATCAACAATATAAGACTGTGCATATTATCCATAAGGATGTCAATATATGCTTAGAGCACTTGAGCGCAAATCGTAGTGCTAGGAATTCGTATTATTGGCCAATAATTATGGGAGTAGCTAGTTCCCACAATTCCTTTACCCATTTGTCCTGTAATTGACAAGTCCAACTTGTCCATACAAATACTGCTTTGAAAGCTTCTTAGTATTTGCCAATATCCCTTATTTTATGTACAAGAGTGAACTATTTGCTTATTTAGTGCATGTGTTAGTGCTACCTTTATCAGGTTTCGTGAGTGGTTAAGGACACCTCCCCCTCTAAGGTCCATCCAGGTCTTAGCCCATCATTGTGACCTTAGGTATCGTAGGTTCCTAACCCGTTATACTCACCGTAAATTAGACCATATTAAGGTCCATTTTACCTATAGGTACAAGTTTACAAACATGCACTTACACACTTCATATGCACCTTCATAGTTTGGCTTCTTACCAAACCCAATCATATAAACTTCTCAAATAGCCATCAATACTCAAATCATATGCTTGTTATATTTATCCATAATTCGGCCACTTGATATACAAGTATCATAGCCAAATTTATATAACATATAAGCATACAAATTAAATAACCCTTACCTTAGATAACTTAGTTTGCAAGCTTCAAGCACTCAGCCTTTTTGTCTCGGTTTCAACCCAAACTTGGGTTATCTTTTAGTAGTTTATTCCCAGCACCTATACTGATCATTTCAACACAATTTATTAATTTTAACACTTGCAAATAGCCCCTGAAACAACCACTAACTGCCTAGAATTTTCTGTCCCCAGTTTGCCTATCTTGCGGTTCTTTACACTTTTAATAGTATAAATGCAGCCTAAATCTTGCTCTCTTATTTTTTTTATGCCTTGTATAGTAGTGTATAAGCAAGATTATCACCACCAAAAGCCACCAAAAATACTGTAATAATACAGTTTATTCTTGGAAGTAACTACAATTACAGCAACCCCAAAACTTTACCTTAATGCACATTCATGGCATTCGTGGGCGATTCACTTCCAAATAAATGTTCTCTTGCTTCTTAGCTTTTAAACATCAAATCATACGCAAGATAACATCATCTAGAATTAATTTAAACCATTAAAACCAATAGCTCCTAGCTGGAACAAAATTAATACCACAAGCTCTTAACTAATGCACCTTAAATGCACAAAATGGTTTCTATGTGTATTTCACTGCCCAGCACCTATTCTCCCACTTCCTGGCCTTCAAATACCAGTTCATAAGTACGAAAATAACCTTATTGAGCTACTAAAACCCCTGGAACACGAAATTATGGCTGGTTATAAAAGAATTAAACCGTACTTAGCTCAACACTCACGGTTTCAGCTATACCAAAATTCCAGCCTTAGTTTTCTTGTATTTTTAGCTCATTTGCATCTCAATTCACATATTACAGCTAGGAAACACATCAAACAATTATTCCAGCCATGAATTCTGCCATAAAAATCATATGAACAGTACCAAATATCCAAAGGTGATGAAATCTACACCATAGGAACAAAACTAACCATGGATGAGCTCATGAATGCCTATAAACGTGTTGAGCACCTTTGATTTCTCTTAACAACCAAGTCTAACATTAATTTCCAGAATTTACAGACCTAAACTGTAGCTCAAAAACAGGGGAAAGAATAGAATCAAACTTACTCAGACAAGAAGCAAGAAATCCTAGCTTAGGATAGCACAAAACTTGATTTTTCTTCAAAGTCTTGATTATTTGTGCTTGAATTTGATGGATTAAGCTTGGATTTTGTGTTAGCTGTGGTGTTTGGAGAGAAATAGAGGTTTTGGTGGTCTGGAGACGAAGGTGGAAGAAGATGGCCGAGCAATTAGTGGGAGGTCAACTTATGTAGGCTCAATTGCACATGCCATGCACATGGTGCTGTCTTTGTACTCTCTAAGAATTATGGGTTTATTCGTAACACGCTTAGAACTTGAGGACAAAAGTTGGTATTACGCCGCGCCTGGTTCCTTCACAGATATAATTACACTGCCAGTCTCCGGCTTTCATTTATATTCAATTTTGACCCTACCTTTCTCAGGATTACACATAAACCACTTATAGGCAATTTAGTCAATTTACAAAATCACGATAATAGAGCGGGAATCACGAAAAACCGTGATACCTCAAATTTAATATTTTCTCATGCTCTAATCAACTGTGCCATAAAAATGGGTTATTATGTGAAATGACCAAAATGCCTTTCTTGACCCGGCTTGCTTAAATGATCAATTTTATTCATTTTTAAATACTGGACCCTAAATTACCGAGACTTAGCTTGTAAATAAATTATCTAAAGTTTAATTTATTAAATTAACTAATTATCTGGCTGATTAGACTTATAGCTCCGAGGGCCGTCACAACTAGTCCTAAAAGCAATACACTACGGAACAGAATGAAACATAATACCCTATGTGGAAGGTCCAGAACTATACTTTTCCAGTAGTACAGACAAAAAACCAACACCCAGCAAAATGAAGTCAGAACAGAAATTCAAAGCATTAAAATTGTTATAAAAATTTCAGTACAAAATATCACAATCAAAACATACATGATCTCAGCTTATTTAATCAAATACAATACCTTGCATAAATAAAATAAAATTTGAATAACCAGCTAAATAAGTAAATTAACGAAACACTTGGAAAACAATTTCAGAATAAAACATGTGTTAAAAAACTTTTTTTCTAATTGAAAATCAGCTTAATGTAAAATAGCTTTAAATCGAAATACTGAAAAATTACTAAGTTGGAAAACTTAACACGTTGAAGAAATAATACACACACACACACACACACACACAAAATATCAAAACAATTTAATTTTTAGAAATAGTAGTAGCCACTTGCCTCAAAATGTAACTTTCCAACTCCTAAAATAATTATTTAGCCATCTAAAATAATTATATAAAAATTTATGTTAAAATATAATCAATTCAACGAATAAACCAAAACCACTTGCTGACAGTGACCCAAATTAACACTATTAGAACCTAAGAATTCACTGAAGTGGTGTTAAAAGCCCCAGGGACTAATATTGTAATTAACTTGATTAACTTCCCAGGCACAAGCTTTGCAGTGGAGGTGTAAGAAGGTCGGGCCGAGATAGGGCCCATAAGGCTCAAGCTTGGCCCCTTAGTTAAACGATAATACCCGGGCACGAGCTTAAATTGCTTGAGCCTAATTTTTCAGGCTCGAGGTGGGCTCGAACTTGGGCCGAATACTTGCCAAGTTCAAATGGCACATATGAATTTTTCGTACCAGAACTATGACTCATATGAAAAATGGGGACTAAATTTGTAATTTTTTACATAGATAATCAGATAAGGGAAAAATTATAAAAGTTTATCCCAAACTTTATAATCTTTTTCTGTTATACCCTAATTTTATAAACCTCATAAAAGAGCCACCATCTTCCTTTATTAGCCACCATCACCCTCTGTCAGCTATAACATCGATCTCAGACGCAGCAATTGTAATCAGAAGATCTAACTCATGAGAGATTGCTTTGTTCAGTATTATTTCTGTCACTAATCCACTCGTATCAGAAACTAGATCGGGGCGAGGTTCGAGCTAGGCTAGATGAGGTACCCACACATCTGACATCGTTGGTTGCTGGTGATGTAAGCAAGATATTAACCGGCTACATGAGCTGCCGGTTAGCAGAGGGAGGTAAAAAAAGAAGGAAAAAGAAAACGTGGGATAACGTGAGAAGAGATAGTGGAATAAGAGAAAGGAAATCACGGGAGGAGACAGAAAAAAATAGCAGGGAGAGAGAGCGTAGTACATGGAATAAAAAAAGAAGGAAAAAGAAAACGTGGGATAAGAGAAAGGAAATCACGGGAGGAGACAGAAAAAAATAGCAGGGAGAGAGAGCGTAAAGACAAGAAAATTGAAAGGAAAAAACAAAAAGGTAACCGTTTAGAGGAGACACGAGAGAGAAGAAAATGATGGGAAAATTTGAGAGAGTATTATATTAAAAAAATTGTAAAAAGCAGGAAGATATTTTTTAAAAAATAGTACATGAATAAAAATATTTTTTATTAAAAAATGAATTTATTTAATTATTTATTAGTACAATATTATTTAAAATGAGTGGAACATAAATATATGAATATTACACAAATAAAATTTTTGTCTACTCAACTTGTAAAGTAAATGAAAAATAATTTACACATTTTCTTTGGCACATCAGACAGAGTCTAATGGGATTGAATCTTGAATCTCCTTAACACAAGTAAAAGCCCCAAACTTGTAAATATGTTAGATTTTCCCTAAAGATTCAATAACTTTTTAAATACAATGAAGGTGACTCGGTCAACATTTAAATTAATCCTTAAAAACAATTTTTAGAAGGAATATCACAAAAATGTATGAATGTTATACAAATAAAAAATTCTTGTCCACTCAACTTGAAAAGAACATGAAAAATAAATTTTTTCAAAAGACTAAGTTCAATTTATTGATTTTTCTTCTTTTATTAAGTTGGGTATGAAAGAGACTTCATAAAACCACATACATAAAACTAGATACATAAAACCAAAATTGGTCACACCATGTCATTTTTAAGAAACCTAAAAATGTGACAGAGTCACCTTTTAAATAACATAAAAATATTCATCTTGAAAATATCTAAAAAGAAAATAGCCTTTTACTTTGTTATGATTTTTTTTTGTTAAAATGCTTAAAAAGAAGTAAAATTATTGTAGTGTTCATTGCATCAAAAATCAAATTTTTTACTTTAAATTTTAACAAAAACAAAAAAAATGAATTACTGATGATTTTTAAATGAGTAGATTTCATGAGTGGTCTCTAACCTCTAGTCATTGTTTCTTTTTAGTCTCTAACTTATTGAATGTTCTATTTTAGTCGTGAACCCACTAAGATGTTTTATTTTAGTCCTAAATCTATTGAAAAATTTTCATTTTGGTCCCAATTTAATGAAATTTGTTAGCTCAAAGTATTTGTTTGATAACAACTTTTTAGATCATAATTTAAACTATATGGTAACTGTTTTGCAGTAAATGTAATCTATATAATAATTTTTTTATAGTTAATGAAAAATTCAAATCACTTTTTTTTTCTCTTTATAAATTAAACTATTTTCATTTAGAAATAAAAAACTACTAATTTAAATTGTCTATTTAATATAAAAAAATAGAAACTTGTTTAAATTTATTGGAAGACAGTTACCGAATATTAAAATTAGAATTTTAAAAGTTTTTGTCAGACAATTATTCTGAGTTAATGAATTTCATCTCATGAAGGACTAAAATGCAATAATTTTAAAAAGTTTAAAACCAAAACAGAACATTCAATAGATTAGGGACTAAAATGAAATAATAACTAAAGGTAAGGGACCATTTATGCAATTTACTCATTTTTAAACGTAGCTTTATGATGAAGAAATTAATAATTTTTATTTCGGTACTAAGTCACACTTAAGGTATCTTCTAGGCCACCAGGTAATCTTTTTAGGTTACCTTAAATGTGACCCGGTCATATTTTAGGTATCTTCAAGGTGGACCTTTCTACAATACACCCCCGAAAAAAGGGGTATCAGTACTAGATGTTTTTTGGGCCGTTGGATTCAAGTGAACTCCAATCAACCATTGGATCGGTTACAGGCAACCTATTTGAGCAGTAGACACAAGAAAAGAAAAAGAGAGCAAAAATTTGAAAGTCAGAAGCAAAAGGCAAGTGCAGTTTACGAGGGAATTTTGTTTTAATTTCTTTATATTTCTTTTTTTGGCCAGCATTCACTTGTATTTCAGGTTTGAAGACAGTACACGTTTTGTTTTTTTTTTTTAGTGAAAATTTTGAAATATATTATTTACCAAACGTACCCCTAAATTTTTACATGGATTCATACTTTGTTAAAATGCTAAACTTACATTCTGTTTTTGAGTTTAAATAATTCATTATTTAACACATGAATTTTATTTTTGCTGATTTTTTTTTCTAGAATCAATATTATTTGAAAGCTAATATTTTATTCATTTAATAATCACTTGAATAATTTTTTTAGAAAATAATTAATTTTTTTATTAATTATTTTAAAAATAAGTTTTAGGTTCTTAAAGTGTAAAGTTTCAATGGATATACAACTTGAGTATAAAATAAGTAAGAATGAAAATGATGCAATAGATGTAAGATTATTTAATTAGAAACAAACACAGCCATATGAAATAAGTTGTCTTCTTTTAAATAGTTGATGAAATTACACATTGTACAGATATCATGTACACTTAAAAGTTCCAATAAAAAACTACTGTATCATGCTCCTACAAATTACAACTAATATGATATTCTTTCATATGAAAAAAAACACAAATATTTGGCATAAAATTTTATTAGAAATCTTATAATATTAGGGAGGAAACCATTTAATCACATTAGAAAAAATAGAAAAAATTAGCAAAACTCTTTGAGATATATGCAAAGCTATATTGCATGCTTTAGGGTTAGTGTATAGGGTTTGGGTTTAGGGTTAGTGTTTAAGGTTCAGGTTTAGGATTAGTGTTTAGGGTTCAAGTTTAAGGTTAGGGTTTAGGTTGTGGTTTAAGGTTTAAGGTTAGAGTTTAGGTTATGTTCAAGGTTTAAGGTTAGGGTTAGGTAAGGGTTTAGGTTTTGGTTAATGTTTAAGCTTAAAGTTTATGTTAGGTTTAAGGTTTAAGGTTTGAAGTAGGTTGAAGGTTTAGTTGGGGATTAAGGCTTAAGGTTTATAGTTTAAGGTTAGGGTTTAGGTTATGGTTAAGTTTTAAGGGTTTGGAGTTTTGGGTTAGGGTATGAAGTTTAGGTTTAGGGTTAGATTTAGGAGTTTAGGGGTTAGGGTTAGGACATGAGGTTTATAATTATTAAACTATGCACATATGTCTAATTAGACATATGAAGTGAATATTGTATGTTATTCTTATATTAAGTGATTATTTTTCCAAAATATAGTTTTATTGATAATTTGCATAGTAAAAAATTTAAAAAGTAATTTTAAGATATTTTTTTTCCAAAGTATATATTTTTTGTAAAATTTTCAACTTAACTAACCCAAAAGTATAAAAATTAGTAAAAAAAAATATTTTATTCTTATAAAAAGTATTCACAAAATTTTTTGGACTTTCCAAAATTTAAAGTTAAGGTTAGGTTTAAGGATAAGGTTAAGTTTTGGGTTTGTGGGTTCTTCCACAACATTGATGATCTTGGACCATTTAATGATCTTGGTAGGTAAATGTCAATATTACGACATTGATACATAAACTTTTAAGTGTAGTGTAATAAAACACCTAAATTTTAAAAAATTTCTTTTTACCACCTGTAATAATTACACGATGAGTCTCGAAACTTTTAAAATTTTTACATTTTCATATAAAAATTTTGAAATTTAACAATTTAGTACTATTGACAACAGTGAATTGGATTTACATTTCATAGTAAAAGTTATAAATTGTAGTAAATTTATTGAAACATAATTAATAATTTTTTATGAATTTTTTAATTAAACATACTAAAAGAATGAAAATTTTCCTAAATAAAATCACATAAAAATTGAATTATTTAAGGTTAAGTTTTACAAAATTCATTTAAAAAATATAATCAATCTAGTCATTCCAGCTTTTACACCAATAACTCGAGTCAACCTCACTGTCAACCTGAATCCTTTTGAAACTAACGGAGATTGAAATTCACTCGACCTATTTAAAACTCAATCCCAAATAAACCCGACCCAACCCAACTCGAGCAATGAATCTACTCAACCCAAAATCAACCCGAATCTAAATAACTCGATCTAAATTCGAATTCATGTTAATCTAATTAAACTCGAACCTAAATGGCCTGACGCAAACCTGACCTAACCTACCTAATTGTCATCCCTAATTTATACTAAACTATATATTTTTTAGAATCATACGTAACATTTTAATGAGTATATGAAAAATCTAAAGAAATATAAAAGAACCCGATTTTTAAATTATTAATTTTTTTACATCACAAAAATTACAAAATTGGTCACTAGTAAAATTTATTGTTCTTTTAACATTGCACATTAACCATATATACTATTATGTGCTCAATTTCAAATTCCTTGCTATGTTACTATTACTTTGTAAAATACTTTTCATTTGCTTTACTAAGTTGATCAATATACAGAAATTTTATATTTTGAGTACCATTGGCATATGTATTTAGGGTTAATTTTCTATTTTTTTTACATACTATTAAGATGAGGTCTAGAGTTAAGGCTAGGTTTTATCTAAGCTACACTTTGCCTTATTTATTTTCAAAAACCTACACTTTGCTCTCTACTTTATTTATAGTGCCTGACAACAACTTTCAAAATCATAAATTAAACTATCTGATAATTATGTTCAAGTAATTTCAAGATTTTTATATTTGTTTCATAGCTAACCAATCTTTAAAAAATACTGATATACATTTATCGGAAGAAAAATGCACTGTTAGAAAGGAAAAATTGATAATTTAAATGTCTATTAAGTAGAAAAAAATATTGGAGAGGCTGCCGTTACTAAAAAATGACTATCGTACAATTTAAATTACAGTTTCAAATATTGTTATCGAACAGTATAAAAGAACCAGGGGTAAATTGTCAGTTTTTAGAAATAAATGGGACAAGCTGTAGGTTAGGGTAAACCTCAAGAGGATAATTGTAACCTTCCCTTTTTAAATTTAATAATTTAGTTATTATAAATAATAGTGAATTGAAGTTACATTTTATAGTAAAAGTAGGAAATTGTAACAACTTTTTCATAACATAATTAAGAAAAATTTTATAATTTTTTAATTAAACATACTGAAAAAAGGAAAATTAACCAAAATTAAATAACATAAAAATTTAATTTTTTAATTTAAATTAAGCAAATATCATAGAAAATAGAATCAATTCCGTCATTTCAGCATTTGGCCTAACCTAATCTTGCCTTCCTCTTTCATAGAAAAACTACACTTTACCACTCGAATAGTCACATTTGTCAGTTTTGTCTACATTGCTGGAGTGTAGAATTTGTGGCGGAAATCATGTGGAAGCGTTGAGAGAGGTTGGATGACAGTAGTGGCCGTGGTTGTGTACTGGGTAGTGGAGGGCGGTAGGAAGAAAGAGCTGGGATCTTCGGAGTAAGAATTATGCAACTTAAAGGACTAAGAACATACATTTTCCTTTCTTGGTTGAAATTTCAATCAAGTCCAACAATTCTTAGCGACCAAAAATGTGATTTATCAATTTTAAATGAAGTTTTCAAACAAGTCTTTAAATATTACAGGGTTTGTACCAAACGTTTTCTGATTATGTCAACTTTGACTCTAAACTTACAAAGATTTCAGATTTGCCCAAAAAAATCCAATAACCTTTTAAGTACACTGAAAGGTGACTCGATAACCATTTAAATTGATCCTTAAGAACATTTTTTAAAAGGAATGCCACAAAAATATATGAATGTTATACAAATAAAAAATTCTTGCCCACTCAACTCAAAAGGAACATGAAAAATAAAATTCTCCAAATAAGTAAGTTTTATTTATTGATTTTTTTTCTTTTATTAAGTTGGGTATGGAAGAGACTTCATAAAACCGGATACATAAAAATAGATACATAAAATCATAATCGGTCACACCACATCACTTTGTAAGTAACCTAAAAATCTGACCAAGTCACCTTTTAAATAACCTAAAAATATGAATGATTCATCTTGAAAATACCTAAAAAGAAAAATAGCCTTTTACTTTTATATATATTTTTTTGTTACAATAATTATAGAGAAGTAAATTTATTATAGTGCGACCGGGTCACTTTGAAAGTACTTAAAGTGTAACCGAGTCATATCTAAAGTAACCTAAAAAAGTGACCGAGTCACCTTGAAGGTATCTAAAGTATGAACTCGGACTATTCAAGTTCAAGTATGAACTCGGATCCAGGTCAGGTTATTTACAAAGTAAGGAATTTACAAAGTACTGGTGACATAGTAAGGTACCTCAACTGACAAAATTCAGTCACTCCAACTACTTTCCTTCTACTTCCATTTTTCTTTACCTGGTTGTCTCTCATCTCTTTCAACCCTCTCACTCTTATCTCACTCTCATTTTTCACTCTCATCTCTCATCTCCGTCTGCCAGTCCACCACGCTTGTCCATGTCACCGTCCGTTCACCCCAATCTCAAAACATATATATTAACCCTAAACTCTAAATCGTATCTTTAAACCATAGCCTCAACCCTAAATCATATCTTTAAACTATAACATAAACCCTAAACCATGATTTTTTTTATTTTATTAACTTGGGTATGCAAGAGACTTTATAAAATTGAATACATATAAGTAGATATATAAAACTATAATCAGTCACACCTTGTCACTTTTTAAGTAACCTAAAAATGTGACTAAGTCACATTTTAAATAACCTAAAAATATGCACGACTCATCTTAAAGACACCTAAAAAGAAATAGCGTTTTACAATTTTATGAATTTTTTTGTTAAAATAATTAAAGAGAAGTAAAATTATTGCAATGTCCATTGCATCAAAAATCAAATTCTTCACTTTAATTTTTTTCAAAAAAAGAATTATAGATGATTTGTAAACGTAGCTCTTTGATGAGGAGATTGTTAATTTTTATTCAAGTGCCTAAATCTTAATTCTGTAATTAATTTAAGTATCTTAGAGCAAGACTATCTACACATAAATGATGTTTCAAACTTTTAAGACGTTTACATATATATTCTGTAATACTACAAATAAAGTAGGCAAAATGATTTTTTTAAAATAATACATTTATTAAAATATTATTTTATAAATACACCAATGATACTCAAAAGATAAAATTTGTGTATACTGATCAACTTAGTAAAGCAAATGAAAAGTAATTTACAAGTAATAGTAACATAGGAAGGAATTTAAAATACAGTTTGTTATGTAGTAATTTTAATACATTATCATACATTAATCTTATATAAAATAATTATTTATAAAAAAACCAATTTACTGAGATTTTAAACTTAAAGAAGTCCAAAAAATTATTTACACTTTCTATGAAAATAAAATATTTGTAAAATTTTTCATCATTTTAAATTATTTAAGTTAAAAATTTATAAACAATAATTAATTTGGGAAAAAAAATGTAAAAATTACTTTTTAGACTTGTTAAAGTGCAAATTATCAATAAAATTATAATTTGGGCAAATAATCTCCTCTTATAAAAATAATATACAACAATACACTAAATTAATGCTAAACGTCCAAACGCCAAGATTGAGCAATAATAGTGCAACCGAGTATACATGTATCTTGTATATGCTTTCGTGTATAATAATAATAATAATAATAATAATAATAACCCAGCGATCTCATTTCTTTACGTACTTACAAAGCATAACCCAAACGACTTTCAAGTTCCAACTTCGAAGCGACTGTATATCCCCAGTAGTCAGCAACAACAATTTTCATTGCTTATCTAAGGTGTGATCGGGTCACATTGAAGGTAACCTAAAAAGGTGACTGGGCCACGTTGAAGGAATCTTAACTGCGACCGGGTCACATTGAAAGTAACCTAAAAATGTGACCGGGTCACATTGAAGGTACCTTCGTTATGATCGGGTCACGTTGAAGGTAACCTAAAAATGTGACCGGGTCACCTTGAAGGTACCTTCGTTGTGACCGGGTCACATTGAAGGTAACCTAAAAATGTGACCGGGTCACGTTGAAGGTACCTTCGTTGTGACCGGGTCACATTGAAGGTACCTTCGTTGTGACCGGGTCACCTTGAAAGTAACCTAAAAATGTGACCGGGTCACCTTGAAGGTACCTTCGTTGTGACCGGGTCACGTTGAAGGTAACCTAAAAATGTGACCGGGTCACCTTGAAGGAACCTTCGTTGTGACCGGGTCACGTTGAAGCTAACTTAAAAATGTGACCGGGTCACGTTGAAGCTAACCTAAAAATTGTGACCGGGTCACCTTGAAGGTACCTTCGTTGTGACCGGGTCACGTTGAAGGTAACCTAAAAATGTGACCGGGTCACATTGAAGGTAACTTAAAATGTGACCGGGTCACTTTTAAGGTAACCTAAAAATGTGACCGGGTCACCTTGAAGGTACCTTCGTTGTGACCGGGTCACGTTGAAGGTAACCTAAAAATGTGACCGGGTCACGTTGAAGGTACCTTCGTTGTGACCGGGTCACGTTGAAGGTAACCTTAAAATGTGACCGGGTCACCTTGAAGGTACCTTCGTTGTGACCGGGTCACATTGAAGGTAACCTTCAAAATGTGACCTGGTCACGTTGAAGGTAACCTAAAAATGTGACCCGGTCACAATGAAGGTACATTCAAGGTGACCGGGTCACATTTTAAGGTTACCTTCAAGGTGACCTGGTCACATTTTAAGGTTATCTTCAACGTGACCCGGTCACAATGAAGGTACCTTCAAGGTGGCCTGGTCACATTTTAAGGTTAGCTTCAACGTGACCCGGTCACAACGAAGGTACCTTCAAGTTGACTTGGTCACATTTTAAAGTTACTTTCAAGGTGACCCGGTCACAACGAAGATACCTTCAAAGTGACCCGGTCACATTTTTAGGTTACCTTCAACGTGACCCGGTCACAACAAAGGTACCTTCAAGGTGAGCCGGTCACATTTTTAGGTTACCTTCAACGTGGCCCGGTCACAACGAAGGTATCTTTAACGTGGCCCGGTCATATTTTCAGGTTACCTTTAACGTGGCCCGGTCATATTTTCAGGTTACCTTTAACGTGACCCGTTCACATTTTTAGGTTACCTTCAACGTGACCCGGTCACAACGAAGGTACCTTCAAGGTGACCCAGTCACTTTCTTATAGCTTTTTTTATTTAATTGTTTTTTTAAATATTTATTGCATTTTAGCATTATTTATCACTTTTTCGGTTTTGAATATATTTTTTTAAATATTTACCAATTTTTTAACATTTATCACTTTTTTTAAAAAATTCCACTTTTTTTAGTTTTTTATCGCATTTTTTAAATATTTATTGCATTTTAGATATTTTTATAACTTTTTTAGTTTTTAATCGTTTTTAAAAATAGTTACCATTGTTTAACATTTATCACTTTTTTTTTATATTTAATCAATTTTAAAAAAAATATATAAATTTTTTAGTTTTAATTACTTTTTTTTAATCAATATTTCACTTTTTTTTTTAGTTTTTTTATCACTTTTTTTATTTAATCATTTTTTTAAATTATTTATTGCATTTTAGAATTATTTATCACTTTTTTCAGTTTTTAATAGCTTTTTTAAAAATATTTACCAATTTTTTAACATTTATCACTTTTTTTTAAATTTTATCAATTTTTTTTTTTACATTTAATCACTTTTTTTAATTTTTTATCACTTTTTAAAAATATTTATTGCATTTTAGAATTTTTTTATCACTTTTTAAAAATATTTACCATTTTTTAACATTTATCATCGCTTTTTTTGTGTTAAATCAATTTTTTTATATTTATTTGCTTTTTTTAGTTTAATCACTTTTTTTGAAAAATATTTCACTTTTTTAATTTTTTATCACTTTTTTTTATTTAATATTTTTTAAAAATTATTTATTGCATTCTAGAATTATTTATCACTTTTTCGGTTTTTAATAGCTTTTTAAAAATATTTACCAATTTTTTAACATTTATAACTTTTTTTTTTTTACATTTAATCTCTTTTTAAAAGAAATTTTTTTTTTAAATTTTTTTTTTTACTTTTTAGAAATATTTATTGCATTTTAAAATTTTTTATCATTTTTTTTCTTTTCCCTCCCTCATCTGTTACCCCAGTCAGCCCGTTTCTCTTCTCTCTCCCAAACCAAGATCAACGGTTAAGATAGGGAGGGCATGGGTACCCCATTTACAATGTAAAAGGACTGGAAGAAGACGAAGGGTTAGTGGGGAAGGCCCATTTCTTCAAGAGTGAGTAAGGTGAAAGTTACCCCATTTTCAAGGGTGGGTATTGTAGAAAGGTCCTACTAAAACCTGTGTTTTGGTACTGTTCAAATGAACGGTAAAAAATAGTGCCTTTACCGTTTTGCCCCTTATCATTTTTTTTTTTTTTTTTTCGCGTTCGTCGTTTGTTCTTTTTGTTTTTCCAGATGCGATTTACTGTTTTTAAGAGTTTGATCCTCTTTTTGTAAGAAGATAAATTTCCTGAGGATCTGTATTGCAATTTTACGCTTTCAATCTGTTTCATGTGTTGTTTCGGTGAAAACACAGTTTCAGTCCCTAACTTTATAATGCTTCCATTTTAGGCTCGAATTTACATCAGTGTTATATTTTGGTCCCCAAATTTCATAACTATTAATCTACCTCTTCTACTTGCTCTCTTCATCCCAAGCTTTTTTTTGTTGTTTTTTTATATACTATTTTCTAAGGAAAGATATTGGTGAGCATAATTTGTTCTCTTTATCTCTAATTTTTATTTATTTTTTTATTTATTGTCTTCTAAAGAAAAATCTTGGTAATCATGGTTTATTTCTTTAGTTTGAAGAAATAACTTTTGACATTAAGGTTTTAATAATTGAATTAATAAAGGTTAAAAAAAGATAAATAAATTGAAGGTGGATTTTTCTAAATAAATTTATAAATAATATTAAAAATTAAAATTTCAGTTAATAGGAGATAAAATTTTTTAGTGAATTAATTTTTAATGAAAAATTTTATCCATCATTTCAAAACATGTACAATGTTATATTTCATATTAATTTTCAATTTTAACAATTATGGATCGATGGATCAAATTACTTTATTAAACTCTAAACTTTTGAGTGAATTTTACTAAATAAATTTATTATCAATATTAAAAATTGAAATTTAAATTAATAAGAGATGAAACTTTTTAGTGAATTATTTTTTGATGACAAAAAATATTTATCATTTTGAAGCACATGTAGTGTTATGTTTTATAGAATTATGTTTTGATCACAGTTAATCACTTTAATAATAAGAACATAACATAAAGAAAACCCAACCCAAAATTAAAATGAAGCAAAATTTAATTGATTAACATCCATTTATGAATGAGATTTTTTTAATTATTTATTATTAGCATTTGTTTTAATGTCAAAATTTATAAAAAAAAATATTTGCTACAAAGTGCGCCTAAAAAAACTTTATATATTCTAACCACTGTTTTATCTATAGTAAACTATAGTTTCTTTCTGCTTTTGCCCTTCGGTTTTAGGCTGGTTATGACCCACTCTGTTGCCTGTCCTTTCCTTTTTTTTCTTTTTTTATGTTGGGTTGAGTTGCTTCTTTTGTAAAGTTGGTGAAATTTTCAAATGAAAATATCTTTTCGAGGGTCGATCTCGCTATTCTCCTACTTTCACTTTTCTTTTTTGTGAAACACATTTTCAGTCTCTATATTATTTCCGTTTATGATATTAGACCCTGAGTTTAATAAATTATAGTGTTTTTGTTTAATCTCTTGGTTCTTTTTTTTTTTCAGTCTCTATATTATTTCCGTTTATGATATTAGACCCTGAGTTTAATAAATTATAGTGTTTTTGTTTAATCTCTTGGTTCTTTTTTTTTTTTTTATGTTTTATTTTCTAAACTAAAATATTGGTCACCATGGTTTATTTATTTTTTTAGTGAAATAAGCTTTTTTTTTTCTTAACTTTTCCTAAGTCAATTGTTAAACTTTTAATACCTAAATTTTTTACATTTTCTCTCTTGATCCTCAAATTATTTTTATTATTTTTCTTCATTATTTTTTTATTTATTGTGACATTATATGATCGCCGCAACGCTCGAGTCTTCTATACCTCGTATTGATCTTTACACTGAAAACCAAGAGGGAAAAACAGTGAGCTTTTAGGTAGAATATACCAAGGACCATGTGAAAAGGATTTCTTAATCCAAATGTACTCTGTCAACCATCCAATCCATTGCACATATCTAAGCCAAGCTCGAAAAAGATCTCAATCCAACTGTAAAGAATTAAATTCATTCCTCTGGCTGAGAACCACAAGAATTCTGAAGTTTAAACATCATGTTCTTTAACCAATAGGCTTTCATGTTTGCTTCAAGGTACCCAAGTATTCCTGATTTAGAGGACATGAATTGTAAACCAAAAACATGACAAAAAGCCAATGACAACTAACCGAACCATAATAGTAACCAGCTGTAAGTTGGCAAAGCTAAGAATCTACTAACTTTTTCATATATAGGAATAGCAATAGTAGTAATCTAAATGTGATTTTGGATTCTTAAGCCATGAGTAATTTCTTGGAAGTGCACTGGCAACCTTACAACTCCTTAATATTAATCACCTTATACATTTTTGTTCAATGAACTAAAGAAAATACAAGGTCTTTCATTTTCAATCCACTGATATTTGACATGGTTTCCATTGGTTATTAAGCTCTCACAAGGAGGGCTTGCTCTTCAGGTTCCACAAGCCCAATTCGCACATAGGAACCTAGACTTGACACCACAAACAATGTGTTTAGCATGTACTGCATGTACTCTTCCTTGAAATACAAAAACTTGGGCTACATACATAGTGAAACTTGCAGTTATATAGATATAAAAAAAAAAAATAACACAAAAAAATTAACTTTATAATAAAAAAAACATAAGCATAGATTCCCAATAACTAATTTTCCACTAGCACTAAGTAGCATAAGTTGCTTTGGCCTCAGATTACCATTGGAATACATCTACCACAAGCTTTTAAATATAGGAAAAGGCACTAAATAATAATGACCTAAAGAAGATCTGTGTGACCAGATGCTATTCACTCCTGAAGAAGGTATAGTTTACCAAGCAGTCCATTTTTCTTAGATGAGGAAAATGAGGGACGTAAAATATTCAGTTGTGGGTGTTCCAGGGCATGAGTTACTACTATAGAACAGAATCGTTGGCACCAACTTATTTTAAAAGGCCCAAGTAAGAAGAAAACTACCAACATGTTTCACTAATTGATCCCGTTAATGTAGAAGGAAAGAAACAGGAGAGTTATTGACCAAGTAGAAAATCCTAAGAGATTTTAGAGAATAAATTGCCCAGCACGTCATGGTTTTAGATCAGACAGATATGTATAGCTTGCACATTTTCTAGGCAAGCTAGCAGCTTTGCAAGGGTTACCAACCCTCATGACTATTTAAGTAAAACACTGTTGTTGCTATATAAAAAAAAAAAAATAGGCCACCCTTTTGTATACTTGTGAAAAAACCTTTGGTGGTATAGAGAAATGCTCTAACAATATGTAACAATACAATTTGCAGCAACACAAACCTGCAGTTGTACGCAAGGAAGGAGGCAAAGATGATTGAAGATTATGCTCTTCCTCGTATAATTTTTTGTACTTCATCACAGAGGAATGAAGCAGTTCTATCAAGTGATATTGCTCCTCAATTCTTTGCAGGACCAGAAACTTTTGATGCAGCATCCTCCATTTGTCTCTTGAGCTCCATTTCCAGATTTTCCTTCAAGTACCTTAGGTGCTCAAACTCCCTGTAAGACATTCTTTACCCTCCATAAGAAAATCAACAACACCTCAAACCAACTATTATTCTAAAAAATGGTTAAATCTCTAAAAATAGACCAATTATAAGAATTGAGGAAACTCCAGCATTTACGAACCCATGGGGAATAGAAAAGTAAGAAGAGTGAGATGCTGTCAAAGTTTGTACTAAAACATACTGAACCATGAAGTTTAATGGTTAACAGATTGCAGTTCCAGACCTGCTTAGGGTGTGATTAGCTATAAGCTAGAGCAAGTATACTTCCCCATAACCCACAAAAACCTGAATAATTAGCGCTTAAAAAACACCATTAGTCAGGAAATGCATAAAAGTACCTGCCACTCAGCAATTTCCTACTGTTCCCTCAGCTTCTCAATGTCACTAACTAAATTCCAAGTGGTGTTTTTCTCCAAGCAAGCATGGGGAGTACTCTTTCCTGCACCTTGCTAGAAAGGAATGCAGATTCAGGCTCATAAATGATACATAAAAAGCATAAAGAGATTAGACTGAAGGTTTCAGCGACCAACTGGATCAAATAGAATAATTTGGAAGATGTATGGTTGAATTGGTAAGGGTAAACCCTTGAAAATGTACCAAATATGCTTAAGGAGCCTCATAAGAAATATACATTGAATACAAGCAATATATTTTTGTTTCTTGGCTTAAAGCATACTCGAGTAAAGCAGGGGTATTCTATGAACACTACAGATCCTTCTAGCCTGTGATTTATGCAGAAAACTGAGGAACTATCTTACCACACAAACACTGCAGTAGTCTCTTTTTTTCTACTCCCAGTTTTCAATATAAATTAGGGTAATGAATATGAATCTTGCAAACCTTGCAAATCAAATTACTGAAATTGACCAATTATAATAATAACTCCAAAGCATAATAGTAAGAAACAAATATATTTACCAATCACAGCTGCATCTTAAGTGCTTTCGTGCTTTTCTCTGTTTTTTTTTTTTTAAAAAAATGTTGACTTAAAAAACTGAGAAACCATCAACGGGCCTTGCCCCAAAACCCTTTTCTTGCTCTGAAATATGAACTCTACCATTTATTAAGTAGCAAGCAGAACTGAGTTGTTAAGAGGAATCATTTTGTCCTTTGAAAGACAAAGGCTATTTCAAGAAGCGAAGAACAAAAATACAATTGCATGATCTATAGCACTGACAAATGCAAAAGTCAAAGCAAATTCAATTTTTTTTTTTAATCAGATACCACACACAGGTAAAGACAATCAAAAGCTATGAACATTTCAAGATTAAATGGAAAATCACCTGTTGGAATTTGATTCACCAGAATGGTTTCTAAGGTGCCAGAAAAATTTGTGGCGACTCAATCCAGCATTGAAGTTCCCGGAAATACCTTCCCATTATAATGAATGGTAAAGTTTCTTGTAGCAGTTTTATCATGAAAAAAATTCTCAAAAATACTAAGCTTCAAAGTCAATAGCAACAAATAAAATGGTCCAGAGAAAGTAAAGGTCAATTGGAGAACAAACTTCATCAATGCTAAAGCCCAAGGATTCTTGTCTCCTTCTCATTTTAGAAGCTATAGCTACGGGAAAAAAAATACATATATTCCATGGTCTTTTTAATTGGCTTTGAGAAACTTGAGCACAATCAAACAAAATCATATGCATATATCAATAAAATAAACCCATAGATTTAATGCATTAATAGAATAGCAAAAAAAACAAAAAAACAAAACCAAAACCAAAACCATAAACGTTGTAAACAGAACAAAGAAAATCAAACCGAAGGAAAAGGCAGATCTGGAAAAGTACTTGCAAACAATTTAGAGTATCCGAAAGAAGACAACACACACCTGCGGTGAAGAAGCCAAGGGCATAGAAATCAGAAGAAAGAATATGGCCTTCAAGAAAAGAAAAAAAAATCCAAAAGAAAAAGAGTCCAGTAAAAATCACCATAAACACAATTCTAATTTCCTGTGCGATGGTACATACAAATGAAAATCTCATCACTAATTATTTATAGAAAAGGCAACAAATCCAGGCATCAACCACTCAGATGTTACTACCATAATGCCATTTGCAAAGAATGTAGGTGACTATGGAAGTATGGGAAAAAAAAATAGAAAGGGAAAAATATACATGCAGCATTACATTGAATTTCTGCGCGTGACCAGTTTTTCACTGGCTTCGCACGGCTTTTTGAGTCTTTCTGATGTCGGCTCCTTCAAGGAGACAATAAAGAATCTCCGGCGAGTCCTTGAAGTAAGAATTCTTGACTGTGGTGTTTATCCAAAAAAACTTCTTGGTTGTGGCAGGGATTGAGATTGAATGTGGGCTCTGAGATGATTCTTGCTTCTGCTGCCATGGCTTTAGGAAAGCTAGGATGGAGAAGCGAATGGAAGCTTTGAGACGAAAGGGAAGAGAAGGGGTTTCCTGATTCAGTTTTGGAAAATAGATGGAATTCAATTTGGCAACATGGAAAGCGTTTAGTTCCAGAAAATTTTTCAACTGTTTTGAAAATTTTTTTAAAAATTAAAAAATGAAAAGAAAACATGTTTGGTTAAATTATTTTCTTTTTCACTTTTCTTAGAAAACAGTTTTCTAATTTATGAAAATATGGAAAACATTACTTTTATTGTTTTCCCAGTTTTTTAACCCCTCTCTCTCGCATTCTCTATCTCTCTCGACTCAAGGTTTTCGGATCTCTCGATCTCCACTTCCGTCCTCGCCACATCGCGCTTTCCCACTATCCGACCAGGCCACATCTCGCTTTCCACCACCATCCGACCAGTCTCCCTATCAGCGCCATCTGACCAACACCATCAAACTCCTCCGACGTTGGCCCGCTTCTATCTTATCGATTTCGATCGCTAAATCCTCTCCTCCCTCCTTTGATTATGATGGCCAGGGGCCTCATCGTTTATAGTCATCGTGACTGGTGGAGGAACTTCTGGGAGGAAGAACACCTGGTGCACTGGACAGCCCAAAGGAGAGTGCCTGAAAGCTCAGAAACAAAAGGTTAGGAGGCCCCCGGAGTGTTTTTCCGGGGGGGAGCCTCCGACGCCCAAGTCAGTGGTGGCTGAGAGAAAGGCAGAGAAAATAGCACAAAGGGCTCAGAAGTTTTGCCTGGTAGCGGGAGCCGTATTTTGCCAGCCAGCCAACCAACCTACCAACTTCCTGTCAAGTATTAATTCCTGGTATTTATAGGAGTGCCTAGCCCGTTCAGATCGCGACACGTGTTCGGTCGGATGTTCCTGAATTTCTGGGCATAGGGGACAGATAGTTGGTAGCAGGTTGCCTTGAGCCATGTGCTGAGACGGGCCATGATGTGATTTTGATGGCGTCAGCGTGGCAGAGCGCCTTTTGAGGCGGCTTGTGGCATCTGTGAATGGATGTGTCAGAGGCTTCCTTAAATGCTTCCATAAATACCCCTGCCGTACTCCCGAGGTCCCTGGGTGAGGTCGTCCTTTGGTACGGACAGAGCCTCTTCGGGAAACAAGCCCTGAGTTTGGGGTTTCCCAGCTTCAGGGAGTTCCGCCTTCGGGGATATCGTGTTCGGCTTGCTATGTCAGGTGACAATTTTCCGAAGGCGATCAGTTCACGACCCTGGGGGGGGGCGAGTAGTGTCCTGGCGTGCCGGGCTCGGAGCTCTTCGGCTATCTCCCGAGGTGCCTGATCACACCTTTTCTCGGGTAGCGCCAGCTTCTTCTGGCCATGACTGTGGCAGGGAGTTCGGCCAGATAGAGGCGATAGCCTTTGGCTATCACATGCCCCCCTTTGGAAAGCCGAAGGAAGACTTCGGTTTTGCATCTCTTTCCGAGGTCGTCTGTGGGAGTCTTTTTGGAAGCATAACCTGTTCCGAGGATGTGCCTTTTGCCCGAAGATCACGGGCTCTACGGCCTTGGCCTTTTCTTTGGCGTCCTCGAGGCGGAGTCTGCGCTTTGTTTCTGCAGGTCTGTTCGGCCAAGCGTGTCAGTCTGAGCGGCGCGTCCCAGTTTTCCAGGGATGTCAGAAGACGTGTCCCAGCTTTCAAGGGACGTTTGGAGGACGTGTCCCCTATTTTTGCGCAGCAGTTGACACGTGGCGCTTTGCCATTGGAGGAGAGTCGCGTTGGTTACAGAGGGCGCGCCTTTTCAAGTGCAGAGAGTAATTACGGCGTCGGTTCGCCTCCAAAGGGTACTTATGACGGCGTTTCGGTTACCCACCTCTGGCTTATAAATAGCCCATTTCATCATAAGTTCCTTACGCTTTTTCTCTGCTTTGCCTCTGCTCTTTTCTCTGCTTTGCCTCTGTTCTTGCATTTTTCTTGCTTTCTGTGGCGGAGCTTCCTTAATCAGAGCCTTTTTTCCAGCCAACTTTCACGACGGCGTCCTCAGATTTTGGCAAATCTTTCGGTGGGTTTTTGTTTTTCAGCGCGTTTTGATCCCTGTGTTCTTCTGAGTTTTTCTCTGGAAACTGTTTTCTTCCGTTTTCAAACTCATTTTTATGTCGAAAATGCCCATTCCTGAGAGCTGGCAGCCTCTTTTAGCCCATCCTTGTTGCACCACCCCTGAGAAGTTAGAGAGGTGGAAGAAAAAATTCTTTCTTCCCTCTTACGCCGTTACCAGGCTGCCTCGTTCTAGCCACTATGCATTTTCAAACCATAGTAAGGAGGTTACCGTTTTCCGAGCCCAGCTGAAGGCCGGTCTTCGGTATCCTCCCCCGAAGATGGTGTGCGAGTTCTGCCAATTTCATGGCATTGCGGTGAACCAGCTTCCCCCGAACTCGTTCTGCTATTTCAACGCCTACCTCTGCATGTGTGGCGTCTTCGGGATAGAACCCCATTTCAGGATTTTTATGCAGTACTACAAGCTCTCTGTGGTCCCGAAGGGTGGCTTCTATTTCATGCTACCTCGGGGATCCGGGAGCAAGAAATTCATGTTCACCTTCGCCACTAAGGATAGCTGGCGGGGGTGGCAACAGAAGTTCTTCTTCATGAAGATGGCTGAAGCCTGGTCGGACGTTCCGATCAAATGGGCTCAGGGAACACTGGATGCGGACGTTGGTGATCCGAGGATGCTGCTGACCCCAGAGTTGGCTCCCGTGTTCGCGGATTTCGACGCCCGCATTCGGGCTGTTTCTGACTGGGATCCCGAGGTCTCTCCGCGCGCCCTTTACCCTTTTCCAATCAACTGGAAGTTGATGACCGAAGAGGTCCTTCGGGAACTAAAGGTGGTAAAGGAGCACAAGACTGACCTCGGGATGCCAGCTCCTGCCATTGCCGGGAAAGATTCCTGGTTGGTCAAGCTTCTTAAGGAGGAGATTTCTTTCGAAACGCTTGCCGAAAGTGAGTTATCTTCTACTCCTTTGCTGTTTTTTCCTCGGACTTACGCTGATGTTTCTCTCCTTTTTCAGAGATGGGTGACGACACTGCCGCCTATTACAAGTCCCTCTTCTCCGGCCAAGTGGAGAAGGACGACCAAACGAAGGCGGCTTCCCGAAGGCGGAAGTCTACTGGCGCGGGTCCTTCGAGGAAACGGGCAAAGAGAGCTGCTCAGGTTCCTCTAGAAGAAATTCCCGAGGAGACTGCCGAGGAGCCTGGGACAGCCGAGGTTCCGGCGTCTGAGGCTGCTGCTTCCGAGGTCCCTCCAACCGACGTCCCTCCTCAAAGTCCTTCTGCGTCGCCGGCCCTCCTTGATGTAGTGGTAGAAGTACCTTCTGCCGAGGAGCGGCGCAAGCAGAAGGGTAAGGGCATTTCGGCCGAGGAGGCCGAGGACTCCGAGGACGATGTTGCCGAGGTCCCGCCAGGTTTGTTTCCAGACAAAGTGTACTTCCTTTGTTTTTTCTGGAATTTGCCTTTGTCTCTGACCTGTTTCTCTTTTCCGCCCTGCAGGGGAGTTACTTACCCCGAACTGGGCGGCCGAACACGCGGAGGCGAGGGCCCGTCGCGACGCCAAAGTCCCGCAAGGGAAGATACCAAAGGAGCCTTTCTGGACATTCACGGAGGACATGAACCTGTACTCCGAGGACTGTCCTGAAATGGCGAAGCAGATTTCGAAGGGGGTGCTCACCGAGGCCTCCTTCAAGGCTATAGCGGCGGCCCACCCGGGGGATAACACTCTTGCCGCAAAGATCACCGAGCATGCTGCTCAGGTATATCCTTCACAACTCTTCCCTTTCAATTTTTTCCTAAGTGTTTGGCTCTTACTGACCTTGCGTTTTATCTCCTTTGCAGCTGCTGGGGTACGCCGGCTTTCTCCGAGTTCGGGTAGCCAGGCAGACGGCATTCCGAGCTTCGGCCTCAGAGGCCCTAGAAAAGGCGAAAGCGACGTGCTCGGAATTGACCGCCAAGAACCAGCAGCTGGCAGATGCTGCGAAGGAGGAAGCTGCCACCCTTCGGGAGGAGTTCCGAAAGGAGAAGGAAGTTTTGATGGCGGACTCCTCCCTGAAGATTGCCGACCTCCGCAATCATGTGGCGGGGCTGCGCGCTGCAAACCAAGACCTTCTCCAAGACAAGGCAAAAAAAGAGAGAATATCATAGTCACACTCTTGTCTGAGAAGAAAACCCTTCAAGCCGAGGTCCAGTCTTTGAAGAAGGAGCCGAAGGGGGAGGAGCGGATAAAGGTGCTGGAAGAGGAGGTCGGGGATCTGAAGGACGAGCTTGACGACCTTGAGCTTAAGAAGAACAAGTCTGATCAAATGAACAAGGTCGCGTTTTAGGACGGCTTCTGCCTCGCTCGGCACCAGGTTCTCCAAAGGTTCCCAGGTCTGGACCTCTCTTTTCTAGAGGGTCTAAACATTCCTGGGGGACCTCCGTGGAAATGGTCCAAGATCGAAATTCTGAAGCTTCCTCCAATTCCAGCGCGGAAGGTGGCGGAAAAGGGTGGACAAACGAGTGGCTCTCAGGACGCCGCGAACCCTTAGGCTTCTTTAGGGCCCCTTTTCCTTCCCTTCTTTTTTGTACTCCTTCTTCGGGCACTTCTTTATTGTAAGGCAGCTTTGCTCTTAACGGAGATTTTTTGGCTAAGTGTTTCTTCAAGTTTCTTTATTTCCATTGTCCCGAACACGTTCGCTCAAGAGACTTCGGAAAACCTGCGATCAAAGAAACTTTTTTACCTTCCTTTGTCCCGAGTACGTTTTACTCGAGAGACATTCTGGAAAGTCTGAGAAAATTTGACTAAGTCTTTTTTGCAGGCTTTTTGCATTTCCAATTTTTCCCGAACATGATTGCTCAAGGGACTTCGGCAAACCTTCAGTCAAAAATTTTTGTTTTTCCAGTTGTCCCGAGCATGTTTGCTCAAGGGACTTCGGAAAACCTTCCGCGAGATTTTTCACTTCCCATTTTCCCGAGCACGTTCGCTCAAGGGAGCTCGGGAAATTATCTCAGCGCTGGCTACGGCGAGTACTTCTGCGAGATTTTTGTTTTCCATCTTTCCCGAGCGTGGCGGCTCAAGGGACTTTGGAAAGCCATATCTACGCTTTATCATGGCGAGCATCTTTCACGGAATGTTGTTCATTTCTGCACTTAAGAAATTTTCTCAAGATACTACTATATATTTAGAACATTTTTTGTTCAACATACCTCCTCCGCTCAACGTTAAGCGTAGAATTCTTTCAAGGCGCCCGAGTGCCAATTGTTCTTCAATTCTATGCCTTCGACGTCGCCAAGCTTGTACACGCCTTTTCGTTGTTTTGGCCATTGCCAGATAGGGTCCTTTCAAGCTTGCGCGAAGTACGCCCTGGGATGGCCTTCGGGGTGCGAAGTCGGCCTTTCGGGGAACAAGGTCTCCCTTCTTGATTTCCTTTGGCCTGGCCCGTAAGTTTATAGCCACGGCCACTCTTCGCTGGTAAGCTTTTCTTCTCAGCCCGACTATTTCTCTGTGTTCGGCCACCAGGTCGAGATTGGTTCTTAGGCCGAGGTCGTTACCACTTTCATCAAATACTTGCACCTGTACCGAAGGTCGAACTATCTCTATTTCAGGCCATCTTTTATGGTCCTATTCGATACTTCCACCTGCCCGTTGCTTTGGGGGTGAGCTACTGGGCGCAGTGCATCTTCATTCCGAGGTCGCTGGTGAATTCTTGGAATCCCTTGTCTATGAACTGGGATCCATTATCAGCCACTAGTAAACCTGCATACGATGTTCTTCTATACGAAGTTTTGCACTTCTTTTGCCGAGATAGTTGCTAGTGGTTCCGCCTCTACCCATTTTGAGAAATAGTCCACTGCTACCACGCAGAATTTCACGCCTTTGGGTGCTGCGGGGAGTGGCCCAATAGGGTCTATGCCCCAGACTGCGAATGGCCAAGGATAGTCTGCCGAGGTTACTATTTCCGAGGGTGCCCTCTGGATTTTTGCATGTCTCTGGCAACTATCGCACTTTCGGTCGAACTGCCTTACGTCCTTTCCCAGGGTAGGCCAGAAGTAGCCTTTGGCGGAGTATCACTGCTGCGAGGGCATCAGTTCCAATGTGTGAACCATACATGCCTTCGTGAACTTCCTCAAGGACCATTTCAGTATCCTCTTCATCCACACATTTTTGCAGCGGAGTCGCATATCCCTGTTGTTGACACCCAATTTTGTCTGACTTTCATTAATAATAATAATAAATTAATTAAAAATTTATTAAATTAAAAAAATATATATATTGATAACAATTAGCTTAGGAGGGTGGCATTTTTTTGTTTTAAAAATAATAATAATAATAATAATAATAATAAAATAAAATATAATAATAATAGATAATAAATAATAAATAATAAAAATAAAATAATAAAAAAATGGGGTTCTAGCATCTTCTTATCCCATTATTAAAAAAAAATTATTAATTAAAATTAAAATTAAAATTAATTATTTACATATTTCACTCCCACACGCCTCTCTCTTCTCGCCCTCTCCAGAATCTTCTTTTCCCCCCTTCTTATCTGCTCTCAATCTGCTCTCACACAGGACAGACTTCTCCCTCCTCTAAGCTCTCCCAGTACGCTCTAACTCTCTCTCGCTCTCGCAACAGCTCTCCTTCTCTCACGCTCAGCACACCTCATCTCTCTCTTCTCTTCCCTCTCTCTCCCCGCTTCTCTCCTTCATTTCTCTGCTCTCTTCCCTTGCCCCACTGCCATCTCGATTCCACGCCCTCCTGCCTCTGCCGGCGTCGCCTCCCTCCTGCCCCTGCCGGCGTCGCCTCCCTCCTTCTCTCTCCGCGTCGCTCCCTTGCTAACTGCCGCGTCGCGACCGAGCTCGCCACAGTGGCCGCGCCTCGCTGCCTGCGGCCGACGCTGGACGCCTGCTAGCTACGCCTCCGCTTCACTCCGCCGTCCACATCTCACTCCTCCCTCCTGGCGCAGCGCGTCCAAGCCTCCACCACTCAGCCCTCCACCGCCGCCGTATAGACGCCGGAAGAAAGAAATAAAGATTGAAAACGTAAAACAGACGCGTTTTCGTTTTTTGACCAAGTCAAAACTTAACTTTTTTTGGTAAAACTCTTATTTAGCCCTTAGTTCTTTTTATTTCATCCATTTAAGTCACTAACCTTATTTTTTTTGCAGATCAATCATTGACAGCATTGTTTTTATCTATAGTTTTGTTTATTTTTGTTCAATTGCTCGTCTTATTATTTTGGATCATGAATTTGTTGATGAGTTAATATAAAATTGTATGTTTAAATTAGATCAGATATTTACTTATATATTGATTTTAACTTTTCATTGTTAGCATAAGTTTAAAACACATGTATACATAACATATTTGAAAGATCATCTTTACGAGATTCAATTTTGAACGGGTTTTAATAAAATTCTAAAAAACTGAATTTAGGACGATAGTAAATCACAAAATTCATGTCCAGATGATTCGGTTAGAATCCATGGCTTGGATATTAACTGAAATTATTTAAATTAAAATTTAATAACGAAATCCAGATGGCGAACAGACTCGTAGTCCGGATTTGTTATGAAAGCCGATAATTTTGACATAATTTTAATTTTTTGCTCATGAATTTATTGGATTTGTCTAATTGATACTTTAACTTAGTTTTAATTTTTGCAATTAAGTCATTAATTCACTTATTTTCTATTATACTTTTGTTTGTTCAGCTAATTAAAAGCATAAATGAACTTAGGGATTGACATTAAGCTTAATTATATGATTAAGTTAAATAGGAAATTTTAATAAATAATTTGTCCTTGGATTTATTTGATTTATTCATCTGAACTTTTGTTTTTGTTTTGATTTACAATTCGCGCATTGATTTCCTTTTATTGTCTTTTCGTTTGCTCAAATAATTAAATGTGTAAATTAACTGAGGAATTAATATTAAGTATAATTATATAATTAGATTAGATAGACTTTTTAATAATTAATCTACAATTAATTTGACATATTAAAAATAAAAATCACATTTTAGAAAATTTCGGTCTATGTGGGCCATTTATTAATTAATTAACTAATAATAATTTTTTTTCAATTAATTTCCATATCCGGATGATCCGTCAGGATCTACAGTTTGGAAAATATCAATTTTTTTTTAACTAAATAAATTAAATAAATATAAAGATAAAAATCCATATTCACAATATGGATAAAATTGTTTAAAATTTCACCAAATTCCGTGTCCAAATGACTCGGCAGAGTCCATGGTTCGGAATCAAATCTTCCGTGTCCAAATGACTCGGCAGAGTCCATGGTTCGGAAGTATAAAATTTTATCCAAATTAACTTAAAAATCCACATTTCGACATAATTCAGTTAAAATTTCTATTTTTGAAAATTAACTGAAAATTATTTAAATGCAAAGCAAAACAAAATTAAAATCAACTAAGGTGCCAATTTTGGGCGCTATAACAAAGTTGTTTTAGCGTAACCGTACTCCCGATCCCCGAACTCTCGCAGACTAATTTTAAGGTGACCAATCGACCTAGGTGAAACAGATTGGTGGCGACTCCCGAAAACCCGACGTTGCCACACCTGTTGGTATAACTCTTCGCCAATTAGGAAGAATCTTCCGGAGCGTCTTCGCAGTCCTGCAGCATCGCCGGGGTCTTCGGGGAGCAAATTCTCTGCGAGGTATTTTTTGATTGGGTCTTTCCACCCTGCTCCCGAGGTCGTCATGCTTAGCACTGAGATGCTCGGATGGTCCAGCACCTCGGTATATATATTTTTTGACTTCGTCAAGCAATCTGCCTCAGTGTTATTCCGCCGAGGTACATTTTCGATTCGTACGGCGTCAAACTCCCGAATGAGCTTTGTTACCAACTCATGGTATTTCACCAAGGTCGGGTCTTTCGCGCCATAGTACCCTGCCATTTGCCGGACCACCAGCTGGGAATCACTATGGGCTTTCAAGTTTCTCACGCCAATTTTTCTGGCCAGGCGTAATCCTGCTATCAGGGCCTCATACTCGGCCATGTTGTTGGTGGCGTTAAAACTGAACTTGATGGCCTTCATTACTTCTAGGCCTTCGAGGCCTCTGATAATTACTCCAGCTCCCTGGTGTTCGGATCCTGAGGCTCCATCTACGTGCAAGGTCCATTCTGGCTCACCCTCTTTTGGATCTGAATGGCTCTCCTCAGTGATGGGTATTTCGGCGATAAAATCTGCCAGTGCTTGAGCTTTTACGGCCTTCCGAGGCTCATACGTGATTTCGTGTTCACCCAGCTCTATGCACCACTTGGAGAGCCTTCCCGAATGATCATCCCTCTTCATGACATCCCGTAGCGGCAGACTACTTCGGACGATGATGGGGTGAGCCTGAAAGTATGGTCGCAGCCTTCTCCCTGCAAGCACCAAGGCATATGTAGCTTTTCGAAGCAAAGGGTACCTGACTTCGGCGCCATGCAGGGACTTGCTGACATAGTAGACCGCCCATTGCTTTGGCCCTTCTTCTTTCACGAGGACCGAGCTCACAGCCTTTTCTGTAACGGCGAGGTAGAGTACGAGGGGCTCTCCCTCCCGAGGTTGTCACAGAGTCGGCAGGCTGGCCAGGTAGACTTTGAGTTCTTCCCAGGCCTTTTGGCAATCTTCATCCCAAGGATGATCATTCCTTCCGAGGTCGCCTTCCATTTTTGCTGCCTTTGTGAGGATTTTGAGGAAGGGTCGACACCTATCTCCGTACCTGGAAATAAACCTGCTTAGAGAGGTTATTCTTCCGGTGAGTCTCTGCACATCTTTGACTGTGGCAGGAGTTCGGAATCTCAAGCAGAGCCTCAATCTTCTCGGGGTTAGCATCGATGCCTCTTTCGGATACCATGCACCCAAGGAATTTTCCCGAGGTCACCCCGGAGATGCACTTCTCAGGATTAAGGCGGATCCCGAAGGCTCTGAGCTTTTGGAAGGTTTCCTCTAAGTCTGCAATGTGGTAGCCGGGCAGCTTGCTCTTGACTATCATATCATCAACATACACCTCCATGTTTCTCCCATTTGGTCTTTGAAGACCTTGTTCATCAGCCTCTAGTAGGTGGCTCCTGCATTTTTGAGCCCGAAGGGCATCCTGATATAGCAATACGTTCCTCCCTCGGTGATGAAGGCAGTATTCTCTCCATCTTCGGGGTCCATCTTTATCTGATGGTAGCCACTGAAGGCATCTAGGAAACTTAGGAGCCGATATTCAGCAGTTGAATCTACCAGTTGATCTATTGGCGGCGGAGGATATGAGTCTTTCGGGCAAGTATCGTTCAAGTTTCTGAAGTCGATGCACATCCGGAGTTTGCTGCTACCTTCTTTTGTGGCAATGACCACGTTGCTTAACCATTCGGGGTACTTGACCTCCCTGATAACTTCAGCATCTAAGAGACGCTGGACTTCGGTTTTGACAAAGTTGCTTTTGTGGGCTGAGATGCTTCGTTTCTTTTGCCGGACAGGTTTTGCTTCCGGGCTTACTTTGAGGCTATGCTGTATTATGCCAGGGTTTACTCTTGGCATATCTTTCACCGAGTAGGCAAACAGATCTTTATTTTCGAGCAGAAAGGATACAAGTTTTTCCTTGTCACCTTCGGCCAAGCTCTTCCCTATTCGGGTAGATTGTCCTGGGACAAGATCTACTGCTTCCGTTTCTGCTTTGGCGAGATCTTCTTCTGTGCCTTTTTCTGGCGCCTTTGCCTCCATTGTTTGCGCGAGGTTGCTTGCCGAAGCTTTTCGTGCTTTCACAAACACCTTTCTTACCTCGGCTTGGTCTATGAAGACCTCTGCATCTCCATCCTTGGTGGCGAATGTGACAGTCAAGTACTTCACATCAGGGCGAATGTGCAGGTTTCCCTGTTGTCAGCCTTCCAAGGATGGCGTTGTACGAGGACGGGACGTCCATGACGATGAATCTCGCCGTTGTGGAAGAGTACAACTCAGCTGCTCCGTTCACCGAAGTCCATCTCATCATCAACGGGAGGTCGATCTATCCGAGGTCAGGGAGTCCGGATGAATCGACCCCAAAAGTGGGCGAAGTGACAGGCTTTAGTTTGCTCCTGGAGATGCCCAAGCTCGACAGCAGGTGCGAGAATAGGACATCAGCTTTTAAGCCATTATCAAGTAACACTCTTTTGACGCCTCAGTTCCCTATCTTTGTCGTGATCAGCAGCGGGTCGTTGTGGGGGGAAGACGACGGTGGAGCTATCTTTGCGAGCCAGTTTCTTTGATGGACTTTTGATAGTCCATGACTGCAATTTCTCTGGCTTTCCGCTTTCTTTCCGAGGATGGGAGCCCCGTGGTGATGGTTTGGATCACCCCTGCTGGAGGTGGGGGGCGAATTTTTGGACTTCGGTTTCTCCGCCTGTCGGAGTCATAGTCCTCATCTTCAGCCCTTTCTTCCTCCATCTTTCTTCCTTTCGGGGGTTGCATCCTCAGGTATTTCCGAAGTTGGCCCTGCTTTATCAGCGACTCTATGTACTTCTTCAGCTGGAAGCAATCTTCGGCGTCATGGCCGTGGTCGCGATGAAACCGGCAGAACTTCTTGCCATTCTTTTTGTTATCGGTGGTCATGGCCTTTGGCCGCCGAATCTGCGTCCCTTGCCTTTCCAGCGCCATAAGGATGCTGGTACGTGTGGTGCTCAGGGGCGTGAAACTCTGAGGTTTCCTTCCCCGCATCCTCCGAGGTCGCCCTGCCTGTTCCGTCGGATGGCGAGCTTGTTGGTTGGACCCTTTGGCGCGGTAGTGATCGGACTTCGGCCCTGCGAATCTCAGCTCCTCGGCTGTCATGTTCTGTTCAGCCCTTCGGTAAAATTCTTCGAGGGTGTCAGGGGGGTCCTTTGAGAACTCGTAGAACAGCTGTGAGTCCCGCCGAAGGCCTCGTGTCATGGCAAGAATGCGGATTTCGGGCCGAAAGTCTGGGACACTCAGGGCTTCCCTGTTGAACCTTTCGACATAGTCTCGGATGGTTTCTCCGTTCCTCTGCTCTATGTCGAACATCTGTACAGGCATCTTCGCAGTAGGTCTGCTCCCAATGAACTGCTGGGTGAAGGCTGTGGACAACTCCCGGAACTCAGTAATGGTCCCTGGAAAGCAAGGAATTGTACCACGCCGTGGCTGGCCCTGTGAGGGTGACTTCGAAGCACTTGCACATGGTAGCGTCATCAGCACCGTGTATTATCATGCTCCGTCTGTACTTCGTCAGGTGGGCCTGCGGATCAGTACGGCCATCATAAATTTCCAACCGAGGTACTCTGAACTCGCCTGGCATGGCTGCCTCAACGACGGCCTGAGTGAAAGGGGAGTCATCTTCGCAGGATGTTCCCGAGGGTCTGGCCCAAACGGATCTTTTGGCCACTTGTTTTTCCACTCTGTCCAGCCGTGCTAATATCTTCTCCATGAGCACTGTGGCGCTAGGGCCTTCTTCAGGGAATGGGGATCGTCGGCGCCTCTTCGGGGGGCGAGTTCGGCGCTGAGGGGACAAGGACCTCGCCTCAGGTGACGAACTGCTTCGCTGTGAGACTCTCGGCTGCTTGGACCTGGTTTGTCCCACAGAACGTTTCCCGAGGGCCATAATTTCTGTGGATGATTCTTCGCGAGGGTCTCCATTCCCCGAACTGCGATGTGTGGACTTGGGGCTCCTCTCCCGAGGGCGTGTCACTGAGGGGGGTCTCTGGGCCTGTGCTTGCTGTGGCCACCTTCGGCCGATCTGCTGTGTCATTTCAGACACGACCGAACGCTGAAAGTCCCTCAAGAAACTCATAGTGACTACCAGAGGGCGGTCTTCCTCGGGCGCAGAAGTCCCTGGGAGTGTTTGCTCAGCAGCCGGTTGTATCTCAGGCGCGGACGGGGACCTCGGGAGTCCCTTGTCCTTAGAACGCCGAGTCTCAACGACGGCGATCTCAGAGCGGGTTCCCACAGACGGCGCCAAATGATGGCCAGGGGCCTCATCGTTTATAGTCATAGTGACTGGTGGAGGGACTTCTGGGAGGAAGAACGCCTGGTGGACTGGACAGCCCAAAGGAGAGTGCCTGAAAGCTCAGAAACAAAAGGTTAGGAGGCCCCCGGAGTGTTTTTCCGGGGGGGGGAGCCTCCGACGCCCAAGTCAGTGGTGGCTGAGAGAAAGGCAGAGAAAATAGCACAAAGGGCTGAGGAGTTTTTCCTGGTAATGGGAGCCGTATTTCGCCAGCCAACCAACCCACCAACTTCGTGTCAAGTATTAATTCCTGGTATTTATAGGAGTGCCTAGCCCGTTCAGATCGCGACACGTGTTCGGTCGGATGTTCCTGAATTTCTGGGCGTAGGGGACAGATAGTTGGTAGCAGGTTGCCTTGAGCCATGTGCTGAGACGGGCCATGATGTGATTTTGATGGCGTCAGCGTGGTAGAGCGCCTTTTGAGGCGGCTTGTGGCGTCTGTGAATGGATGTGTCAGAGGCTTCCTTAAATGCTTCCATAAATACCCCTGCCGTACTCCCGAGGTCCCTGGGTGAGGTCGTCCTTTGGTACGGACAGAGCCTCTTCGGGAAACAAGCCCTGAGTTCGGGGTTTCCCAGCTTCAGGGAGTTCCGCCTTCGGGGATATCATGTTCGGCACGCTATGTTAGGTGCCACTTTTCCGAAGGCAATCAGTTCACGACCCTGGGGGGGGCGAGTAGTGTCCTGGCGTGCCGGGCTCGGAGCTCCTCGGCTATCTCCCGAGGTGCCTGATCACACCTTTTCTCGGGTAGCGCCAGCTTCTTCTGGCCATGACTGTGGCAGGGAGTTCGGCCAGATAGAGGCGATAGCCTTTGGCTATCAGATTACAAGTGACTAAGCTGCTCTTGGGGAATGAAGTGATCTTGGGGAAGCAATAACAGCGGTATCGGAGCTCTGGGATTGTGAAATCGGCAACGGAAAGTGGGATGCCGACAATGCTGGAAATGGTGATGCATTCGTAAGGAATAGAAAAATTGAGTGCCTAAGTGGCGAAGAGCAAACAGTTGGTGTTTTTCCTAACAAACAAAGTTTGCTCACTGTTCCACCTCTGGAACCCTTAATGGATAAAGTGAGCCTCTATACGACTAAACCAAGCTCGAGGGGCTTGTTTTTGTCTATACAAGGCTTTATGCAGTTTCTAAACTATGTCCTTACCACCCTTTTGCTTATAGCCGCTTGGTTGGTCTACAAAAAAAATCTTCATTTATTTTACCATGGAGAATGGAAGATTTAACATCAAGTTGGCAAATGACCTAGCTTCGCTGTGTAGCTAAGGCAATAATCATACATATAAAGTCCATCCTTGCTACTGTGGAAAATACTTATGTGTAGCCTGCACTATGTTGCTGAACATAACCCTTTACAACTATGTGAGCATTGAACTTATCCACCTCACCAACCTCATTAAGTTTGGTCTTATATGTCCATTATACACCAATTTTTTTTTTGCTCTAGCAGCTAACTCGGTCAAGCTCCAAGTATTATTTTTCACAATAGCCTTTATTTCAACATCCATAGATTGCCTCCATTTGGAACTTTTCATTAATGCCCCCGTATAGTTGAGTGGATCGGCATCTGTTACATGGGCCATGTTCAAGTCATTTTCTTCATCTGACAAGTCTTCTCCGGAAACATATAATCTTTCATCCATATAGGTGCTCATATCTCTCTTCTTGCATGAAGATTGACATCATTTTCACTTGAAGGAGATGAAGAACCATTTCCAGGAACACTATAATAGTAATTTTCATTTGCACTTGCATCTTCACTACCAACTTCTTTTGCTTTATTTACATCAATGTTGTGTTTTTTTTATCTCCCTATTCTAAATCTGCCAATAGTTTCCCCTTGTAACTTACATCCCAATCCCATTGTTTCTATTCCTCAAAGATCACATCTCTGTTTACCACCACCTTTGGATTCTTCACTCACACCTAGCAGCATACAGTAGAAACCCGTCCCAACTTTTTTGCAACGTTTAATTTTCAGTAATTAATCTATGATTTTTTATTTTCAACATTTTTGTATATAAATAAAAAATCTTTATATATAAATGATAAATAAAGACCTATAGTTTCTAAATATATTTTTTAAATTTTTTCTAAGAAACAATAATATAAAAAACTTCAAGTCAAAGTATACAAAAAATTCAAATATTTCAAAGAATATGGGATAAATGAAGTATTTTCTAATTTGGTGCTTGTATCAAGCACATGGATGCGTGCAATATAACCAAACAGCTTGAAATGGTCAATTAAAGGCTTCAGTCCACTTCTTGCCTATCTTGGAGTCATGTCTTTAACTACAAGAACGGTGCACTTATTGACTACATATGTGGTCCATCTTACTACCTTAGGCTAGAAGCTTTTAGACATCTTCTTGTTTGACAACATAGACTTCACCAAGTTCATCATTGTCTTATTCTTCCTTTCAGCAACACCATTTTGTTGAGGGCTGTAAGTTGTTTGAGCTGCCTTTTGATTCCATTCTCCTTGTAGAACTCATTAAACTCTTCAGATTTGAACTTTCCTTCTTTGTCAGTTTGTAGAGATTTAATAAACTGCTATTTTCTTTTTCAAAAAACTTTATAAAGTACTTTAGATACTAAAAAGCTTCTGATTTTTCTACTAAAAAAACCCATGCTTTTGTGCTAAAATCATCAATGAAGCACAAGGAATACCTTTTCTTACTATTTAAGGCTAATGTTATTGGTCCACAAATGTCTGCATGAATGAGCTGTAGTCTTTGAGATACTCTCCACTGGCTCTTTCTTGGAATAAGATCTCTGTGCTACTTACCAACCACACAAGTTTTACACACTATGGTTGATGTAGGAAGCTTTAATAGCCCTCAACCATGTCCTTTTGCTGCAGCATGCTAAGGCTTTTATGGCTTAGATGACCACATCTTTGATGCCATAAATGTGAAAGGTCCTGGGCTAGTGAATGAAAATAGACAGCATCTTTTTTAACTTGAGCTCTTGCCAGTAATACAACCATCATGTTGCTATTATACTAGTTTGGTTTATTAAACCACTCTCAAGATGGTAAATTTTGCACATTCCTGATTCGATGAAAATAGCTAAACCCTTTTCCTACAACTATTCTACACTTAGAAAGATTGTTTTGTAATTCAAGTACATAGAATACTTTTGTGATAACATAATGTAGTGCATCCACAACCAGCTTAACATTTCCTTTTCCAAGCACCTGCAGCCTTGTATTGTTTCCCAGTTTCATAACTTGTTTGAACCCTTTATCCAAATCTTTGGATAATGGCTTATTACCACACATGTGGTTTGAGCAACCAAAGTCCATAAGCCAACATCTAAGACATTAGCAACATTTGGTCTTCTTCATCTAATTTTGCATAGTTTGCCTTTTTGTTCCACAAAGGACATTCATACCAAAAATGTCCAAGTTTGTGACACTTGTAACACTCAAATATGGCTTTGTTCCATGCTTGATGTCTTTTACCTCTTCATTTTCCTCTAAAACTGTTTCTGCCTCAACCACTAGCCTTAGATATTTCCTCAGTAACTACTTTAAGAACTTGTTCTTCCCTACTATTTTTCTAAAATTTATGTTCATGTATAATTAATGAGCATTGTAACTCATCAATTAAGAGCACATCAGTGTTTTTAGATTATTCAATTGAATCAGATAATGCAATTCAATGCGTTTATTAAAAATCTAAAGATCTTCTTCTAATATAGTGACATCATGCATCTTCTCCCAATAAGATCTAATTTTATTTTCAATAGTCATAACTTTGGCAAAATACTTAGAAACACTCTCACCACTTTTCGTCCTAAAGGTCTCAAACTTCTTCCTCGGAGCTTGTAGGATCAAACACTTGAGTCTTGTATTCCCCTCATCCTTTTTTTTAATTGAATCCCAGGTTTGGTTTGAAGTTCTTTTCTCTGGGATTGTTTCCAAGATTGCCCTGTTAATTACTTGGAAGAAATAATTCTTTACTTTAAGATCCCTTAGCTTCAATTGCTCAAGCTTCTTCTACTATTATCTTGACACTACTGCTCTTTCTGGTTCTTCATAGCCTATCTTGAGAAAGTCCCAGCATTCCTTGGAACTTAAGAAATTCTTCATCAAAATAATCCAACAATCATAGTGACTATCAAAGTGTGGTATGGCTAGTTAGACGAAGGTGCTATTGCCTTCACCTAACATTTCTTTTTGACTTTCATGTTTTTCTTACTCTAGTGTTTATAGTCACTAGAAAGAATGTAGCTTTTTTTTTTTCAGACCCAGTGGGGCCTTTAATACCAATTTGTTAAGCTCAATTGATGCAGATAATTGAAGAACACAACAAATTAGGTGAATGACTTCACTATTCAGCATAGCAACACTTGGCTTTTTTAAAGCCTTACATACTAATCGTAAGACTTAAAAACAACCCATTATAACTAAAACAAAGCTATGTGGTAACATAAAACAAGCAAGTAGATGGCTAATTAATGACAATCCTGAATTTAAGGGATTCATTTTAACTTAAACATAAAAAATAGAATTTATAAAATTGTTTCTCTCTTATTAATCCATCAGTAAAAACCAATACAAAGAATAGGAATGAAAGGATTACCTGAATGAAGCAATCATGGAAGACAAGTTGCAATAGAGTAGAAGCGATGTAAGGTTTCAAGTCTTAGAGATTGGCAAAGATGTCTCCAATGATGTTCTCCACCTCTAGGCAAGACTCTCAATAGTAATTGGGGCTGGACAGTTGGTTCCTCATTTCTCCTAAAGACAGAAGAACAAGCTCCTTGTAATTGCTTTTTAGAACCATTAGAGCGAAGTTGTGGAGCAATGTTGAAGATCCTGCAAAGGAAGCCTTCTGGATGAGTGAGCTTTTCCATGAGATAACAAGGGATAGGAAGATAATAAAAATGCTGAGAATCTTTGAAATCTCCATGTCTGCTCTGCTTCATTTCTTGGATCTTTCTTTTCTTTTGGAAATGGGTTTAGAGAGAGCAAGTGAAAGAGATAGTGAGAGAAATGAAGAGCTTAAGTGAATTCGTAGCCTCTAAAGCAAGGGTTTTAATGACAAGAGTACGTGATGGCAGGAATATTTTCCTAAATAATGAAAATGCCTTTTTCTAAATAGGGAATGGTGAGTATGGAATATTAGGAATTTTACCCATAAAATTTGGCTAATATCACATTGACCCCTTTATGTTTGCAAATATACACTTGCCACCCTCTTAATTTTTTTTTTATCAAAATTAGTCAAACTTTAGTCAAACTTATGAAGGTTACTGATAAAGAAGTTCATCCAATCTGCTTAACCCCAAAACTAACTGGCCCAAACTAAATAGATTAGATGGCTATATGGGTTATGGTCAAATCAGGCAGTAAAAATAAAAACTTGATATCCATGTGGGCCAATTTGGGTAGTAAAAATAGAAACCTAGTAAACATAAACTGGCCCTATTTATTTAAATTTAAGTTATCTTAGGCCATCATACCCCAGCCTAAACAAGACATGATCCCACCTATTACCAGCCCAAATCCTAATCGCAAAGCCTAACAGCTACTTGTCTCTCCTCTGACCTGTCTTTCACCGAAGTCGCCTTTTCTCTATCCTGCCATACTCTACTCAATATCAAACCTAAAATGAAGCACAAACCCAGCATGACATAGAAGCATTTAAGCTAAAAAACTATATCTCTAAACATTATTGATTAGCTCTAAGGACACTACTAAAATTAGGGCTTTTTCCAATGGCTGTTTCAAATGATCTTAAGTTCAGAATTTTGAAATTACCAATACGAGGTTGTTGGTGACAGACTAATAGTAAATTTGCGCGTTAGAAATTTTTTACCAATGGTAAAATGTTTAACCATTGGTAATTTTCAATATTTACCCACTGGTAAATAAGCCGTTAGTAATTACCAATGGTTTAATTTTGGACACTTCTTAGCAACGGTTGAATAATTACCAATGCGTTCACTGTTGGTAAATTACCAATAATTGAAACCGTTAGTAAATACCAATGTGTTAGACCATTGGTGAATTACCAATGACTGAAACTATTGGTAAATACCATTGTGTTTGACCGTTGGCAAGACTATCAATGACTTGGCTATTGGTAAACTTCTTTATATTAAAAAATTAAATCAAATTTCATCTATTTTTTTAAATATAAAGGATTATTGTTGTTTCAAAAAGAGAAAAATTAAAAAAAATAAAAGGATTTTCTAGTAAATATTACAAAAATTTGATGCAAATGTGAAATAACTTAAAATTACACAAAAAAAAAAACAAAAAAAGTACCAAAATATTACAAGAAAAAAATAACCTAAACATAAATTACAAGTACCTAAAATATTACATGTACCACACACAGAACCAAAACAAAACCTTTGGTGGCTGAAACAAGGCTACGAAACACATGGGCAAAAAATAGATATACACAGAGCAAAAACCAAATATCCAACAGGCAAAAAAAAAACACTTGCCATGAATATGCACAGATACACAAAGATTTACACAAATAACTACACGCGAATATACACAGATATCCACCTTCAACCATGTGAGGCACGTGAATTCCATGCGCCACTGTCGTCCGATCATCCGCCGCCGCCACTATTGCCATCAGGACCATTCAGCTCGTCTCCATCTTGTATACACAATACTCCAAAGGAAAAAAACCAAAAACACCACGGAAAGCCCAAAAATTTAAAAAGAAAATTGACTTCAAAACTTTGAAGCTTGATCCATGATAATCGGTTGTGTTTTTGAAGAAATATCTTTAGAAGAAGTTAAAGAGGAGAATAGAATGATCAAAACCATGTAAACAAAGTAAATTTTTTAGAAAAAAAAAAACCTAAAACTTTAAAGCCACATATATGGAAAGCGGTTGATTTTTTGAAGAAGTGGAATTTGAGAAAGTTAACGAGGACTTAACAAGAAATCTAGACATGTGAACAAAAAAAATATGGAAAAAAAATTCTGGAAATTTTGGTGTGAGAAGGAGACAGGGAGGAGAGAATGAGAAAAGAAGAAGAAAAGGAAAAAAGAAGGAATTGGGGAGAGGAGAAAAGAAGAAGAAGCAAAAACAAGGAATGAGGGAGAAAAGGAAAAGACTAGGGAGAAACGTTCCAGTGAGAAGAGAGGGAGAGTTAGCAGAATGAGGGAAACTTTTTATAATTGAAATAGGGGGGAAAATCAAACTTATGTCCCACATTTTTCATGCTTGTTTTAAAATAGTCCCAATTTTTTAATTTTTAATGGGTTATTCAATACCAACGGTTTTTCATGTTGGTAATATCAATGGTTTAACCCATTGATAATTTATCAATGGCTTGACCGTTAGTAAATGTTACCAATGGTCTAATGCATTGATAATTACCAACAGTGTTACCGTTGATAAAATACTCGTTGGAAATTCACAAAATTTTAGTAGTGAGATTCAAATATCACCAAATAACCCTACTTTAGATCCTTATGTTCTTCAAGTAGTATTATCGAACAACTAGAGTATTGGTTTTTGGTGGATGAACCGAATAAGTGAAGAAGTTTTTTCGGATTTTTATTTTAGCTTGTTTTGTGGATTCGCATTTTAATGTTATTTTGTGTTTTTTTACGTGTTTTGCGTATGAAATGTTTTGTTTATAAGAAAATTTGAAACTCGCTCAAATCGAACCAGCTTGAACCACTTTTATATTTGGGTGTAGGTAGGATTGGGTTTCAAAGTGTAAAATTCGTAGTCGATACAAGTAAGGTCAGGTTTTTGTGAACCCAGTAGAACTTGTCCCCTGGACACCTCTAATATTAGACTTACAACCACGAGGTTTGGAAGTCTATACTTTTACCCTTATTTTTTTTGTTGTTTAACAATATGTTTTGAAATCCTAATTTTAATTATCTAGTAATTGTCTTCTAGTAAATGAAAATTTACACAAGTATTTTTTTAATCTATACAATATTTTTTTATAGTTAATGAATTTTTTAAATTATTACTTTTCCTCTATGTAAATGTAAAATAGAATTTTTTAAATGTCAATTAATTTTTTTAAAATTATAAATTATATGACATAGTTACCAAAAAGTTGAACTAGGATTTCAAAAAATGGGTAAATTCCATACTAGGCTCATTTACCTTTTTTCTTATATCCCAATTGGGTCATGTTTTTTCATTTTGTCCTCACAAGGTTCCATACCTCATATAGTGCGTCAGGTTGGAGTCATTTCAATCATTTAGGCTGTTATCTTTGAGGAAATCTTGGTAGAAAATGACCACTCTAGTCCCTAAAATTTCTTTGTCCTACTCCAAGCAGCCTAAAACTTATACCAACTAACACTTCTATGTCATTTTTGATGTAGATGTTTGAAGTGATGCAATGAAAGCTAGTTTATGCGGAGAGCCTTCTATATCATTTTTTATTGACCAAATCCAGATGTGGAGGTGGTACAAATTCATTTTTGAAACTAATAGGGAACGATTTTTCCTAGGGAAAACACATAGATGCTATGAGATAGAGCCTTATATGGTGCAAGAGTACTAGAGAGACCTAGGTGCCCTAAAGCGGGAGTGGGAACGATAGTAGGAGCAAAAAAATGGCTCGCTAAAAATATGATACACTTGGGAGCACTTCAAAAGCGACATGTATAATTTTCATATTATGATAATTTGCATATAAATATATAAAATAAGTATTTAAACTTAATATTTAAATCAATTCAAAGCAATAATTTGGAAATTAAATATTTATTAATTATCTCTTCTAACATCACTTTAAGTGGTTACTTGTTTGAAATATTATATGGGTAATGAATTGAAAAGGGAATATGAGTTTAATAATTTTTTTATAGTTGATCCTAAAGTTGGTTCTTCTTCATCAAAGTGGTGGATTTGAACTCACACTTGGAAGAAGACAAATCAACTTGTCGATCTGATTGCACAACAACTTAAAGTAATAAATTTTTATACATCATGACTAACGATGTTTACATATATATTAAGTATTTTTACTAAATCTAATTTCATTTTATTGTAGGATGGATACATGTAGAAGGTGCAGGAAAAATACCCAAATATGGACAACCAACCGCAGTTTGATGCATAATTGTGAAGTGAGGTACAAGGCTTGCCAAAGAATGGTCAACTATCGGGTATTCCGCTTTGCCTCACTGATCCCCATAAGTTTGGAATAAAGTGGGTATTTTCCATTCTAATTTAACTTTGTTTGTTAATTTTATCACTTTTACTTTCCTAACTGTTTCTTGCCAACTACATTAGCCACCACGTGTTGAATCGACCAAGATTGCTCAGTTGAGGGCTAACAATGCCCAACTGCGGTAAGATTTGACCTAGCTCCAAGTGGAGGTTCTTGGGCAACGTCAGGCTACCCAGCTTACCCAGTTGGACACTGATGCTGTAGTGAACGCCATGATGAACAAATTGATCCAACAATGTATCTGTGATGACTATCCTAGTCAACAATAGGTTTTGACCAGGTAAGTATTTTTTCCCCTTTATTTAGGTGTTTTAATAAAGTACCTCAAGTTAGCACCTTGTTAAGCAAAAAAGACAAGCTTAGTTAAGTAAATGAGTTCCTAAGTGTGGTTTGGCATTTAAAAGTCAAAAAGGGAATTTTGACCAAAGTGAATAACATGACTATAATTTTGATGAAATTAGGGTCATGCAAGGAATTTTGCCTAAATAAGTCAAGACCATTAGTTATCCTAGCTATTAGGACCGTCTTGGAAGGAAAAGAGTAAAAAGTTGCACTAAGTGCCCAATTAAGTCATTTATGTCTTAAGTGGCTTAAGTGTCCAAGAGGCTAAGTGTAGGAAGCTTTTGGGCATCCTTTAGGACCAAGGAGGGGTGGTTTTGGGTGAGTGTTTGGTGACTAAATTGAAACAAAAGAAAACTTGAGGGTCAAGGAGCAAGAAAACAAGAAGTATGTTTTAGTGGGATGGTTAGGATATTTTGGGTTAGTTGACTTCCTTTTCCCATTTGTTTCCTTCCCAAAATTCGTAGCTCCCTCTCCCTACCAGAATTTTTGCTCCAAAACTCTCCAATTCTACAAATTTTCATTGAATTTGAAGGCCCCAAGGTGATTGCAAAAATCAAGCTCTTTTTTGGTGTTCTTGCTTTAATCTAGCTCTTTGATGCTTGTTTTAGAATTAAAACCTAAGGTAGGCTTTTTGGTTTTATTTTGGGCTGGTTCTAAGTTATTTGTGTAGCTAGAAATGGTCTTGATTTGAGGTTCTTCGTGCCATATCATGTTGGTTTTAGGATAGGAACTCAAGAGAGCTTGGTTGAGCTCAAGTGAGCTTGTGCTTTGATTCTTGCTTTGTGGCTAATTTGAGGTAAGGGTTCAAGTTAATTTAGCTCAAATAATGCATAGAAATGTAGTGTTATGTGTGGGAATGAAGTAAAAATAAGACCCATGTGAATTGGAATTGGGATGGTAAAGTTTAAGCAAGTTTCGTGCAAGTTCGCACACTGTCATCCAATGCTATAGTGCATTGGTGACGTGTTGCTGTTAGACGTTAGGATTCCAAAGCATTGATGCCTTTGGCGACGTGTCGGCCAAGGCGTTAGTCCCTCAAGCTCAGGGCATCTGAAGAATGCCTCAAACTCTCGGTTATCATCCTTAGGCTAATTTAAGATGTTCCGTAGCCTTAGTTGGGTCTTAACCTTCTTCCTAAGTTAAGAATTGTGCATTATTTAAGAGGTAGCTAAGTATGGTAGTTAAGATAGAGCTAAGTAAAGTGGCTAAAGGCTAAAAGTGCTCACGTGTCAAGAGGGCACTAGGGGGATTAAGTTGGTTTCAGAGGCTATATTGGCCTAGGAGAAAGATGTCCCAGACATAAGGGAATTGATTAAGAAACCTAAAAAGATCCCAACCGAACCATTTGGTTTGGTAGGTGAGCCACTAAGGAGCCCTAAGTCAAACTCCAAGAGCTTAACAAGTTAAACCACATAAGATGGCTCCCTTGTACAGTAAATTAAAGGTAAGGCAAGCAAATTTGAGAAGAGGTGACGACCTACTCTAGGACCTGTAAGTGGGACTTAAGGGAGGTAAAGTATTCGGGATACAAGGGTCAGTGTCTCAAGTACATTCGCCGTTTGAGCTCATGGCAAGTATAAGGCACCTAACGTGCAAGAAGTCCCAAGGATTGTGTGAATTGCATATCAAACATTCATGCATTGCATATCTTCCATATTATTGTCTCGAGTTGCTTGTTGGTTGATTACTTGATTGTTTGTTTGTCATGTTCGCATGCTTGCTATCTTCTTTGCAGGTACTCCAAGGGACCCTTATTGATTGCATTCATGTACTCACTCCCTTAAGTTTATTGTGCAGGATCTAACACCAGGGCTAACAACTAGTGGATAGTTGTGGGTTAAACTTCCTCTTTTTCCAAGTATTCTTTCTTTAGAATCCTTGCGATTCTAAGCTTACTTGTGGACTAAGCTAAGTACTAACTAAGTTTTATGCCTTACAGTGTAGAGGCTAAGTGGTGCACAAGGACTAAGGAAGGGCTTGCACTTGGGGTTTTGATAGCTCAAAGGTGAGGCTCAAGTAAAGGATCTTAATTAGGTTTTTGTCTCGTGTATATAGTACCTTGTGTACTAAGATGTTGCCTCTATTAGGATACATTATGGTGTAAAACCATTGAGTTACTTTTGTGTGCATGTTAGTGATGTTAAGTGTGCACAAACTAGTACTTGAAGCCAAAGCAACTAGCATTTCACTGTCTTGGCATGATTTAAGTAAGTTTTAAATGAAGCGCACGAGCAATGTTTTTGAAATAGTTTATTTATTTGTTTGCATTGTCAGGAAAAAAGCATGCATATCTTGTGCAGGGTAAGTTAAGAAACTAGTTGCACATAAATTGTTTTAATATTTCTAATGAGTAATAGTTAGCCAATAGTAATTTAGTGGGATTCACAGTCCTTAAAAACCTACAAGCCAAGTAATTCGGGGCGTTGGGATCCCATTCCGCGACAGCATTATACCAGCATCAACTATCCCAACTCAGTCCGAACCGGATCCTCGACTCAGCGTGATGATGATGGCAGTACCTGACGAGATGGTGATGATTAGCCTAACTTTGCATATGGTTGACTATTATTAGTTGATCTCATTAGAATAGAAATTTTTTAGCTTATCTATTAATTGTAATCAAATTTTTTTATAGTATTTTATTAGTTTAATATGTGTGTGTGTGTGTGTGTTATTTTTCCAAAAAAAATTTGAGATGTGACAAAAATGTCATAAAATTGTAGGACATTTATTCTCAAAAAAATGTAGGACTAATTATGTTACAAAACCATAGGACAACTATTGTCACAAAACCGTAGGACAATTATTGTCACAAAATGGTAGGATAGTTATTGTCAGAAAACCGTCAGAAAAAAACTGTCAAAAAACTGTAGGTATTAAATATCTTAAAACCATCGGACTATTAATGTCAAAAATTCATTGGATAGTCTGACACTTTCCCTTTTTGACACAGGCATTTCCTACATTCTTGTCTTATGGTTCTAATCGTAAGAAATGGTTAGTCTCTACACTCTTCCTATGGTTTCAGCTATCTCAAATACCAATTTCTCTTGTAGTGATGTATTTTCATTTTGTCCTCACAAATGACACGGCCGTCCCTGGCCCCTGCCTAGGAAGCCCTGTGAGAGCTGGTCTCACGGTGGATTGCAATTGGCTAGTTGCGTATGTGTGCGGATTAAATCCGATGCTACTAGTTGATTATCCTAGAATATGCAATATGCATGCTCTTTATGCTTTGACTTGGTTTATTAAAACCATAAAACATTAACTTGGCCAAGTAATTTCTACACAAAATAAGTATAAATAGCCAAAGCATACAAAATCAACATTTGTGTGAATTTACTACACATAACAACTCGTGAAAACATTCATACTTAAAGTAGACTAATGCCCTCCCTCACCCAAGAGCAATCCTAGAGTTAAGGACTCCTTATAACATAGACTATGGAGGCAACTAAAAGTACTGTATAAGTACAAGCCTCTACTGAGATCTCTTTGACTTAACTCCCACATTGGATGGAAATCCCAGTGGCGAGTCTTAAAAGTCCTTGCCAAGTACTACTAGGCTCTGCAGCCAAAGGAAGACTTAAGTTAGTACTGTACTTAACCAATAGGCCAACTAATACACCATGTAGACTAGAATTACAAGGATTCTCAAATGCCGTACCTGTACACACAAAAGAACACTACCGCGATAATCCTCAACGATTACCCGGTCCAGCAACTTCAATCTCTACATAACATAACTAGGGAGTGAGAATTCAACAATTCTCAGTAAGGGTCTTCAGTGTACCTGCAAGAAAATTACTAGGACTGGACATATGATGAACATATGTAAACTTGCTGTGAGCTCACACAGCATGAGGGTCTATTATATGCACATATAACTAGGCCATAAAGACCTCTTCAACTAGTCCTCCTCACGGTGCATCACTCCGTGCCTAGCGAGTTATGATCACTAACCCGCTCCTAGGAAGCCGAAGGTTACTGGATGCAATCATGTAGCCTTCCCATAGTTGTTATGCAGGGGAATTATGGTGGAACTTTGTAGACTAGGCCATAAGACCTTTTGTTATAGACTAGATGAACAAGGTTTCACCTTGCGACCTCATCGCTATGGCGCGGCTAGGCTGACAAGGGTCCTAAACCTCTCACCTGAGCTAGTGGTACCTAGTTATGCTCATTTGCAACATAGTTTGCTTGCTTGTTGCACAAGAAACCTTAAAACTCTATAAAACTCAAGGAAACTCTTATATTTTGTGGGACTTTCGGAAGTCTCAGAGCACCCCCGGAATCCTTAGACCCCTAGGTACGCTAAGAACCCCCCCTTAAGTCTCATTTGGATCATCCTAGCAAAATGTGAAAAATTCACCATTTCTGTCTATGGCAATGCGTCGCCACAGTTGGGGACGTTCTGTGACATTTTACTGGATTGGCGATGTGTCACTGGGGTCGACCTGTAATTGGCGACGCGTCGCCAATATGCAAAAATGCAGAATTTGGCGCATTTTACTGCTATGAACTTTGGACGATTCCTACACATACTAAACATGCATGGAATGCCTCCAAATTTCATACACACATAGAACATGTTGCATAGAACATAAATAACTATCACAAGCTAAGCTATGATGTCTTGTAACATCAATCCAATCCTCCCAATTCCTTTAGTCCACCACAATTCAACCAAAACCTTTAACTAATGCCATAGCTAAAACCACTCGAATTCTTCAAGCAAGCTCAAGCTAGTGGCATTAAATGAACTTGAAAACATATCTCCCTTACCTCAACTCCAAATAACACGCAAGAATCAAGCTCCCTTTTAACCAACCAAGCTCACCAAAGTTCTACACCAATTCCAATCCAAAAACAAAGCACTAATCACTAAAAATTCATTCTCTAACCAAAACCCAAGCTTCAAACTAACTAATAAACATGAATTCAATCAAGAACACATTTCTTACCTCGTTCAAAAATAGGGGATGTGGAAAAACGTCCTTCCAAGCTTCAAAATCATGGTTTAAAGCTTGAAATGCACTCATCCTAGCTTATATACTTTGAATTGCACCTCTTGACACCAAGAACACTTGATTCCAAGCTTAATTTGATAGCAAAATGAGGGTGAGAAGGCTGGGAACGAGATTATGGCAGCCATAGCCTCACTTTCATTTCTTAAACCCTCACTTAACCCCAAAGCCATCAAAGTATTAAGCTTGTTGCAAATAAACCCCCATCTTTGTAACTTAGTCATTGTTGATTAAATTCTTGTTTATTCTTTAAGTTTGAGTTAAGGTTGAAAGTTAAGTTTTAAAAATTCATTTTAAAACACTCGGGACTTGTCCTGGCTATTCAGGATGCAAAATTACCATTTTTTCCTTGAACTTCGTTCAGTGCTTTATTTTTCTCGGAACTTAGTGAACTTTACTAAAATTCTCTATTCTTGCTATGTAAACTTGAATTAAGGTTATAAACTTAATTTAAAACACTTTACCTTCCTCAATTTCGCCTCCCACTAGAAGGGCCATAACACAAAGGTTCCAGACTTTATATAATGCATCGTGTTGGAGTCATTTCAATCATTTGGATCGTTATCTTTGAGGAAATCTTGGTAGAAAATGACCACTGTAGTCCCTATTGTAGCAACGTGAAATTTTGTGCAGTCACCACTAATCCGTTTACCTAGGTCGATTGGATACCTGTTATGGTCTGCGAGAGATTCTAAGATCGTGAGTCGGTTACGCTAAAATAACTCTATTAAAGCGCCCGGAAATTGGTACCATGGGTTCAGTTTTTATCTTTTCCTAACTATTCATTTCTTGAACTAATCTTTGGTTGAGTATAATAATTTTAATGAATTTTATTTAATTTAATTCCAAACCGTGAATCTTATCAGATCAAACGGATATGGAATTTGAAATCTTTAATAATTGATCTTTTATAATAATTTTATAATAAATTTAATAACTCCGAACCATGGATTCTATCGAATCACTTGGATATGGAATTTAAAGTCTTAATACTTGATTTTTATAAAATATTTTTCAAATCACGGATCCTATCGGATCACTTCGATATGGAAATTAATGAAAATTTTAATTTTTAAATTTTATTATTGAATGTTTTAATTAATTCATATCATAAATTTTGGTGAATTATTTGAATATGAATTTTAATGAATTTAATAATTATATATTTTTTAATTCAAAAATATTTTCCAAAATCAAGGATCCTATCGGATCACTTCGATATGGAAATTAATGAAAATTTTAATTTTTAATTTTATTATTGAATGTTTTAATTAATTCATATCATAAATTCTGGTGAATTATTTGAATATGAATTTTAATGAATTTAATTATTATATATTTTTTAATTCAAAAATATTTTCCAAAATCAAGGATCCTATCGGATCACTTCGATATGGAATTTAATGAAAATTTTAATTTTTAATTTTATTATTGAATTTTTAATTAATTCATATCATAAATTCTGGTGAATTATTTGAATATGAATTTTAATGAATTTAATTATTATATTTTTTTAATTAAAAAATATTTTCCAAAAATCACGGATCCTATCGGATCACTTCGATATGGAATTTAATGAAATTTAATTTTTAAATTTATTAATTATTTTTAATTAATCCATATTATCAATTCTGACGAATTATCTGAATATGGATTTTTTTAATGATCTTAATATTAATTTTTTTATTATTTTTAATTATTTTATTTTTTTTTTTGATAAAAGGAATAAAAAGATTAACTTTTTGTTATTAAAATGAAATAAATAAAAAGTATATTAAAATTTCACTTAACATTTAAAATGATGAAAAAATAAAAGGACGGGGGGCTTTTATTGTAATGATAAAAATGATAAATAAAATAAAGTTAGTCATCCACATAAAAGAAAAATAAATTGTAGAAAAGTAAATAATAATAATAATTAAATAAATAACATGGGGTGCTTGACCATCTACATAAAAAAAATAAAGTGCAGAAAGTAAATAAAAAAAATAAATAAAATGCAGGAAGTAAATAAACAAAGAAATAAATAAAGTACAGAAAGTAAATAAACAAAGAAATAAATAAAGTACAGAAAGTAAATAAACAAAGAAATAAATAAAGTATGCAAAATAAATAAACAGAGAAATAAATAAAGTGCAGAAAAATAAATAAATAAAGAAAATGGGGCGTTTAGCCGTCCACATAAAAATTAGGAGGTATAACCTTCCATAGAAAAATAAATAAATAAAAGTGCATAAAGTAAATAATTGCATAAAAGTAAATAAATAAAGAAAAGTGGGACGTTTAGCCATCCACATAAAAAAGGTAGGAGGTATAACCTTCCATGGAAAAATAAATAAATAAAAGTGCATAAAGTAAATAATTGCATAAAAGGAAATAAATAAAGAAAAGTTGGGCGTTTAGCCATCCACTCAAAAAGGTAGGAGGTATAACCTTCCATGGAAAAATAAATAAATAAAAGTGCATAAAGTAAATAATTGCATAAAAGTAAATAAATAAAGAAAAGTGGAGCTTTTAGCCATCCACTTAAAAAAGGTAGGAGGTATAACTTTCCATGTAAAAATGCATAAAGTAAATAAATGCATAAAAAAGTAAATAAATAAAGGAAGTGGGGGCATTTAGCCATTCACTAAAAAAAATGTAGGAGATATAACCTTCCATGGAAAAATAAATAAATAAAAAGTGCATAAAGTAAATAAATGCATAAAAGTAAATAAATAAAGAAAAATGTGGTGTTTCGCCATCCATTTAAAAATGTAGGAGGTATAACCTTCCATGGAAAAATAAATAAATAAAAGTGCGTAAAAGAAATAATTGCGTAAAAGTAAATAAATAAAGAAAAGTAAGGGCATTTAGCCATCCATTTTTTTTTAAAAAAAGGTAGGTAAAATAAATAATTGCATAAAAGTAAATAAATAAAGAAAAGTGGGCGTTTAGCCATCCACTTAAAAAGGTAGGAGGTATAACCTTCCATGGAAAAATAAATAAATAAAAGTGCGTAAATTAAATAATTGCATAAAGGTAAATAAATAAAGAAAAGTGGGGCGTTTAGCCATCCACTTAAAAAGGTAGGAGGTATAACCTTCAATGGAAAAATAAATAACAAGAATAAAGAAGAAATAAAAAATAAACACAAAAAAAAGTTAGTTGTTAATGGCCTATCTGAAAAAAATAAATAAATAAAAAGTTAGTGACTTGTATAAATGAAATAGAAAAGTTGGAGTATTCCAAATATGGATTTCTTAGTTTTGGTACTTGATTATTATTCATTTTTAAAAATTGATTTTTTTTTCCAAATCATGGATCCTATCGGATCAATCGAATATGGAATTTAATAAAAAAATTTTAATTTACTGTTGAATATTTTAATTAATCTATATAATGGATCCTATCGGATCAATCGGATATGGAATTTAATGAAGAGTTTAATTTTTTTTAATTTTTATTATTTTCCAAATTATGGATCCTATCGAACCACTTGGACATAGATCTAGACGTCCTTGAAATCTCGGGACTTTATCAAATCTACCAAGAATATCTTGTTTTAGTCCGTGGATCTTATCAGACCACTTGGATTTGACCGAATAATCCGCCTTAGAATTTTATCAAATCACTAAGAACGGACTCTTTGAAAGTCTTCATCAGTAAAACTGTACTTGGCGGCAGAAGATGGGCATGATCCCCCTTAGAACAATTAACCAACCAAAACTTCAAGAAGCCATGTCGCTTAAAGTGGAGAGCAACATAGTTCTTCCCCAAGAATGTCTGCATAAACCTCTCAGCCGTCAATAAAATGAGCCTATTTGGCTCAACCAAAGTTTTGCACTTATGAGCAATGGGACCACCAGGCTACATTACCCACTCGGCCTCTACATTGGGTTTCTTAACGTCCTCCTTCCGAGCAGACTCCAATTTTTCCATTGAAATCCCCAGCCCCTTCAGCTTCTTCAAATGATCCTCATCCACATAACAGGGCTGAGGGTCCGAGAAATAGCATATAAATCGATCAATGTGAGCATGATGCTTCTTAGTTTCAGTGAATTCTTCAAAAATAATGACAACTTTCCTCCCCCAAACAATCATTAATATGCTCAATATCCAAGACTGTACTATAGTCATAATCAAACTTGGAACTGGGAATAACTAGAAAAGCCTTGTCGAGTGCTCTCAATTATTGCCCCCTAAACTAATTAATTAAATTTTTTTAATTCATTAATTAATAGTTTTTTTAATTTTAATTTTTGATTAATTTTTTTTAAAATTTTTTAGTCGGACGAAATTGGGTGTCAACACCTATAATTTCTTTTTCCTACTCCAAGCACCCTAAAACTTATACCAACCAACACATCTACCACCCTGTTCACATACTTATAGAACTAGTCCACCACGCTGCTGCCATTCATCTGCCACTTTTGTCATTTGACACCAATCACCACCCTCGCTCTCTCCGCTACCTCTTCTATAATCTTGCACAAGCAGCAACACCTACCATCATATTCCATTTTAGTTAATTTGTGGAATAAACAATAGTGAGTGGTTAGGTGGGATGAGCTCTTCCACAAGACTACCGTCAGCAAGAAGGCCAACAGATTTCTGATCCTCGTGAGTACCCTCCCTGTCCCAAAACTATTACAACAATTTTGATTGTAGACAATCCCTAATCTTTATAACATTTTCATATTTAGTAAATTAAATTACTAGATTACGTTTCAAACTATCATTCAATATTTTTTTTTTTCAACTTTCTCAATTTACACGTATAAAATTAAATAGAAAATTGAAAAAAACATGTAAACTTTTATATTTTTTAATCTTAGTTAAGTCTATGGATGATAATTAGGTGGATCGGGTCAGGTTTGGGTCAGGTCATTCAGATTCAGATTTAATCAGGTTAATATGTATTTAGGTTATTTGGATTCGGGATGATTTCAGGTTGAGTAGACTTTGAGTTCGGGTTGAGTCAGGCCGGGTTTATTTGGGTTTGGATCCAATCAATTTGGGTTATCGGGTCTTAGACCAAATTCAACTTGATTGTCAAGTTTACTCGGTTCATTGATGCATAAGCAAAAATAATTGAATCGATTAAATTTTTTTATTTAATTTTGATTAAAAGTTAATTTAAGTAGACATAAAAAAATAATATAAAATTTATGAAGATATATTAATATATAATTTCTTTAATAAAATACTCCCTATGTGCTAAGTTTTTGTAACATTCACCATTCAACAATTAATCTATGATTTTTTTTATTTTCAACATTTTAGTATATAAATGAAAAATTATTATATTAATTAATAAATAAAGACATATAGTTTTTAAATATATACTTTTTTAATTTTTTTTCTAACAAATAATCTCCCTCTGTTCTATTTTCTTTACTTCATTTAAATTTTTCTTATTAGTTTAACTTGAATTTATTTATATTATTATTTATTAAAAAATTAAAAAAATATATTTAAAAACTATAAGTCTTGATTTATCATTTATGTATAATTTTTTTATTTATATATTAAAATTTTGAAAATAAAAAATTATATATTAATTGTTAAAATATAAATGGAGCAAAAATTTAAGATAAATTGAGTAATATGAATAAATTCAATTCAAACTATTTAAAAAAGTCAAATATTTCAAATAATATGGGACAAAGGGAGTACTATAATTTCTAAAACCTAATCATTCCTATATCTCTGTTACCGTTTCACTAATCATTTCCTATAACTCTTATTCATTTAGTCTACAATGCAAAACAGATTAACAGAATAGAAGAAACTCATTTACATATATTAAATCATAAATTTTCTAAAGTCTTTACCAACTATATATTTTATGTTGATTTAAGTTAAAATCAGGTCTTATCATGTTTAGTTATTGGATTATTTCGGGTTCAGGTTAGGTCAGATTCGAGTTTGGTTTTATCGGGTTTCACTTCAATTAGGGTTGGGTTCAAATTGGATTGGGTACAGTCAGATTCGGGTCATTGACTTTCCTGGAAAAATTGGATCAGGTTAGACTTGGATTCAGATGAATCAGATCAAATCTTTAAATTAGGTCAAATTTTACCATCCTTAGTAAAGTCAAACAAGTCTGTAAACAAAAGAAGGAGGGAGTAGCTTCATTCATTACTTTTCTGCCCTATTTTATATTTGGGCCATGGTAGATGTCGTGGTATGGGTCAAACTTTGTGATTCTATATGGGCCAACATATGATTTCATTTTTCGTCGTTTGTTCTTTGCAATCTGTATCCATCACGCATGGAGTCCACAATGAATTTGTTTGCAGGCCTAATGCTGATGTTAAACATATAAATGAGACATTTGTAACAAAAATTCTACAGGGAGAGACGTGAGAGGCTTTATCTACATATATGGCTCCAAGGTCTGAGGTTAGCACCTTATCCTATTGTTAATTAAATTATAGCTCATGGGACATTGGCGACTGGCGAGTATTTCGTTTACCAATTCTAGTTCATGGCAAGTTTAAAAGGAATTTCGCACAATTGTTTCAAAATTCTGGTTCATGGCAAGCTCAAAAGAAATTTCACGCAATTATTTCAAATTTGTGCTAAATTAAGGAACGCTACGGCTGGAGGTGAAGAGATAACCTGAGACTCAATTTTGTGTTGCTAAAGTTGGTTTTAAGAAAGAAATGTGTTTATTTTTTTAATCTTTATTTAAATTCTACTGTTCAATTCAAAAATGGAATCTTTTTTAAATTTCAGTTGAGGGGTAAAATAAAATAAAATAAAATAATTTAAATTCTACTATTCAATTCAAAAATGGAATCTTTTTTAAATTTCAGTTGAGGGGTAAAATAAAATAAAATCAACGTCATAAACTACATATACTTTAATTTCTATTACCAGGAAATCGTATGATTATTTACAGAAGGGATGGAGTATTAGTGGTTTTTATTATTGTTGGCCTTGCTATTATTAATGTTTCGGTTATTAGTGGTTTTTATTATTACTGCTTATTACTAGCCTCATCCTTGCCGATTCACATGCAGGTTCTTTAACTTTTCGTAAATGTAATTTGGTTCCCTTTTTTCCAAACAAATTTCAGGATACCAATCTCTCTCCACCACCAAAAAGATCCTCCAAAATGGTCTTGGAGTTTCATGAATCTACCAATGCACGCAATAGAACCTTTTTCTTACCCCTACACCAATTGGTATGGTTATTTTTTTAAGGAAATATACATCTGAATATAAACAATAGGATAACAACGTACATATATGTTTATTATGCATCCAGATGCTAACCCATTTAGTCATGATGGGTGCACAAATATAACTAAACCCATTGATTATCCCCATCCCCTAGTTGTATATCCACGGTAAGACTTAATTATAGTGGAAAAAAAATTGTAGCTGGTTTAGGTAATTGGTGACATGTAACAAATCTGCATAAAATTGCAGAATATTTTAACGACTTAAAAAATTTAAAAAGCGATCAAAACTTTTAATAATTTTGATAAATCTAATTCAAGTATAATTTCCCAAAATTATAGTAGTACTTGTTTAAAGTTAAAAAATGGTCCAAATCTTTAATAATTTTGCTAAAAACCTCCGGCCGGGTCAGTGGCTATGCTTCAAATTCCTCATTGTTCCAACATACATCGATGGTTTTTGCTGCTTTTGTTGTGTAGCATCCTTACACATTGAAATGATAATTGGTTCGTCACCCGTTGAAGTTTTTCGAAAGGGTTTAGAACCAATCAGGTGGTCTATAGAAATAGTTGGGATTAGTTTTGCGTTCTTGAACACAGAAAGAAAGAAAGAAAAATAGAAACAGCAACATGATTCATTATAAGACCTTACTGGTTACAAACTCTTATCTGAAATTCGAAACTAGTAATCGGATAATTAAGTTGTACAGTAAGATGGGTGGCCAATCATTCTCAAGTCAGGCGCAACCATAGTGATCTTGCTGCACCCTAACCGGCCGGGCGCTCGCGTTTTGGTCCACGAGCCGCCCAATACCTTGTTCCAATAACCACCTTGCACCTCCACGCGGAAGCGCCACATGTGATCATCGAGCATGTCGGACATCCGGATGTAACAAGCTTTAAGGAGGTGGAGGTCCCCCGTGCTGAGAGTGGAGTTGATTAGAGTGGTGGCACTCCTACCCTGGTGGAAGTCCTGCATCGTTCCGTCTGCAAGAGGGACGGGTGTGGGACATCCATCGAACCAGGAGATGGAGGCGACGAGGTGGTCATAGGAGATTGACATGTGGGAGCTAAGGTTGGAGAAGCGGAAGGTGATGTCCCAGGTAACATTGAATGGTTTGCCGTAGCCGCTTGGACCGTAAGGGTGTAAAGTGTACTTGATCAACAAAGTTCACAGAAGATCAAAAACTCTTATCGATTGGAGGAATGACTTGCTCTATTATTAGACTAACTTTGCTTTGCTTTCATAGCTTGTTACATAAGAAACCTAATAGGAGTAAATTATCTAAACCTAATTGATCTCAATACTTAAAGAAACACGTTTGCATGCAGCCATGCATACGAGAACTAGACCTAATCAAACTGAACTACTATCAAGGAGTCCTAACTGGACTTTCTTTATCATTCCCTCCCTTAAACTAACTACTACAAGCAGTTAGTTTATATCAGTAGTATCACCAACTTCCAGCTTTTGTCGCAACTTCTGAAATGCTTCAAGCTTCAAAGGTTTAGTCATAATGTCTGCCACCTGGTCCTCACTCTTGCAATACACTAGTTCAATTTCTCCCTTTCCAGCAAGCTCTATCAAAAAATGAAAACGTACATCAATGTGTTTACTGCGACCATGCATAACAGGATTCTTTGAAAGCTTGATCGTTGAGTTGTTGTTACACATTATTGTAGTGCAATCTTCTTGAGTGTGTTCTAGATCCTTCAGGATTCTCCTCATCCAAATGGCTTGTGAAGCACATCCAGCTGCTGCCACAAACTTTGCTTCAGTAGTTGATAACGTTACTATAGGTTGCTTTCTAGAAGACCATGCTATTGCTCCTGAGCTCATAAAAAACACGTACCTAGATGTACTCTTCCTATCTTCTGCATCTCCAGCATAATCACTGTCTGTGTAAGCTAAAACTTCACCATTTCCTCCATTTTCGTATTGAATCCCATAGTTAATTGTCCTTTTTAGATACCTTAGAACCCTTTTAGCAGCCTGCATGTGAAGTTCAATAGGCGTTCCCATGTATCTGCTGATAAGACTTGTAGCAAACATCATGTCTGGTCGTGTTGCAGTAAGGTACATAAGGCTTCCTACACTCTTCTTGAAGTAAGTCTCATCAGTAACTACTCCTTCAATGTCTTTGCTTGGTTTGAAGCCTGGGATAATTGGACTAGTCACTGGATTGCTTTCCATCATTCCAAATCTCTTTAACACTTATTGAGCATATCTTCTTTGACAAATGTAAATGCTGTCATGTTGCTGAAATACTTCAATACCAAGGAAAAATCTCATTCTTCCTAAGTCAGCCATGTCAAACTCTTTCATCATTGATCTTTTAAAACCATCCATCAAATCTTCATCATCTCCAGTGTAAATCAAGTCATCTACATATATGCTCACAACCAAAACCTTCCTTTATCTATTCTTCTTGATGAACAATGTTTGTTTGCTGCTACACCTTCTAAAGCCTTCATTCAGAAAATGTGTCTCAATCTTACTAAACCAGGCTCTAAGGGCCTATTTTAGTTCATAGAATGCTTTATGTTGTTTGTAAACTAGATGCTCATTCCCCTTTTTCTCATACCCCTTTGGCTGCTCAATGAAGACATCTTCATTTAAGTTCCCATGAAGAAATGCTGACTTTACATCCATCTAAAAAATTTCGCAATCTTTTTGAGTTACCAACGCAATAATCATTCTAATTGTGTCCATCCTAGCAACTGAAGCATATACTTTAGTGTAATCAACTCCATGTTCTTCTTGAGAGTATCCTTTAGCAACCAAATCCGCCTTAAACTTATCAACTTCTCTTTTTTCATTGAATTTTCTTTTGTAGACCCACTTCACTATAATCCTTTTTGCACCTTCAGGACAGAGAGTTTTAGGTAGTTTTTTGCTTAAAAGCATGGATCGAACCATGTTCATTATTGTTCTATTTTTCCTTTCTACCACCCTATTTTGTTGTGGGGTAAAGGCTGTAGTCAGGTATCTCTTCACTCCACTTTCTTCACAAAACTTCTTGAACTCTTCTGAGTTAAATTCCCCTCCTTTATCAGTGCACAGACATTTAACAAACATTCTAGTCTCATTTTCAACAAGTCTTTTAAAATTTTTGAATACTTGTAAGGCATCTGACTTCTCAATCAAAAAATTGACCTATGGTTTCCTACTATAATCATCAATAAAGCACAGGAAGTACCTCTTCTTGCTGTTGGATGTAGGATTAATAAGTCCACATATGTCTGCATGAATGAGTTCCAGATTTTGTTTTGCTCTCCATGTGGTTTCTTTAGGAATAGAGTTTCTATGTTGTTTCCCTACTAGGCAATCTGTGTATGTGATGTTTGAAATTGACAGTTGAGGAAGTCCAGATACCATATCCTTGGATTGCAAGATTTTGAGACCCTTGTAGCTCAGATGTCTATATTTTTTATGCCAAAGCTAGGTTAAGTTTTGAGTTCTTGTGTGAAGACAATTGCTTTCCTGAGTTTAAACTTTGTTCATCAGGGCAAACATTCTGTTTGATGTCATGTTGGTCTCAGTGATTAATCCGTTTTCTAAATGATAGATTTTGCATTTGTCTTCATTGAACACAATAGTTAGACTTTTCTTTTGAAGCTGCCCTATACTCAACAAGTTATTCTTCAGTTCTGGAACATAATACACGTCTATAATAGTGTGTGTGACATTGTTTAGAGTCAGCTTCACACTTCCCTTTCCTGTGACATTCATCCTTGTATTATTTCCCAGTTTCACAATATGTCTAAACCTTTCATCCATGTTGCTGAACACTGATGGATTTCCACTCATGTGGTTTGAGCATCCTAAATCTAGGAAACATGCTTCTTCTTTTCCAGCTTCAATCATATCAACATGTGTCATCAAGAACATCCCTTCTTCTTCAAATTCTATAAAGTTTGCTTCTCTGTCCCATGTAGGGCATTCATATTGAAAATGTCCTAGTTTGTGAACAGTTAAAGCATTCCACATCAGCTTTATTAAACCCTAGTCGACCCCTTCCTCTTCCTCTAAAACTTTCTCTTCCTTCAACCTTATTCTCTGCTATCACTTTTAAGGCTTGTTCTTCATTTTCTGATTTCTAAAACTTTTGCTCATGGAAAATTAAGGAGCTTTGCAATTCATCTATTGATAGTGTATCTATATCCTTTGATTCTTCAATAGAGTAAACAATGTAGTTAAACTTATCAGTCAACGATCTGAGGATCTTCTCTACTATGGTGACATCACTCATTTGTTCACCATAAGTTCTCATCTTATTGGCTACTGTCATTACTTTAGCAAAGTATTCAGAGATAGTTTCTCCTGGTTTCATCTCAAAAGTTTCAAACTCCTTTCTCTGTGCTTGAAGAATTCATCTCTTCACTCTTGCATTCCCTTCAAATTTTCTCCTTATAGAATCCCAAATCTGTTTTGATGTAGTCTTTTCCAGAATAGTCTCAAAGGATAGTTCTATTTATAGCTTGAAGCAGATAGTTTTTTACCTTTAGATCTTTGAGCTTTAATTCATCGAGCTTCTTCTATTGGGCTTCTGTAAGCACAACTTCTTCAGCTGGCTACTCATATCCTATTTCCACCAGGCTCCAATATTCTTTAGATCTCAGAAAGTTTTCCATCAACATGCTCTAATGATCATAATGACCATCAAAGCAGGGTATTGTTGGCTAAACAAAACTTCCATTGCTTTCTCTTGCCATCTTATTTTGGTCACAAGTCACCCGAAAAGATTACTGCTTTTGTGTTTATTAGGCCCAGTGGGAGCTTCGATACCAATTGTAAAGTGTATTTGATCAACAATGTTCACAGAAGATAAAAAACTCTTATCAATTGGAGGAATGACTTGCTCTATTATTAGACTGACTTTGCTTTTCTTTTATAGCTTATTACATAAAAAACCTAATAGGAGTAAATTATCTAAACCTAATTGATCTCGAATACTTAAAGAAACACGTTTGCATGCAGCCATGCATATGAGAACTGGACCTAATCGAACTAAACTGCTATCAAGGAGTCCTAACTGGACTTTTCTTTATCAAATAGAACTGGGAGATGGAGTGGAGGTTAACGGTGGGTGTGTTTTCGCTGTGGTTAAGCATCAGATGAAAGAAGAGCAGGAACGCAGTCTAGAAGAAGACACAAATCACTACCAAATCCAACGCTCTCCCGTACGACTTGGAATTCTCTCTTTGCTCACCATTTGCTTTATTGATCGACTTTTGATCTCGCTCTACATTTATGTACATATTCAACAAGATTGATTTCTAATTCTTCCTACAAACTAAGCTCTTGGAAATTGTCTTTTGCTGTGTGGTAGGATAGCTAGGCGAGGAAGGGCTGACCTAAAGGCAATAGCTAGTTCTTCATCTCTATTTATAGGGGCTACGACGGAAGCAAGATAATATAATTTATACTTAGAGTTGGATTTCTATCCACTTTCAGAATTTAATTTAAAGATAATTATTATTTGCCCTCTGTGGTTTATCTAAGATTACACATTGTCCCTCTTATTTCAGAAATATACAATTTATCCTCTATCTTTTTAATACAGTTTCACAGTAACTTTTGAAATCTTAATTTAGATATTACATTAGCTATCTTCCAGAAATTTTAATCTTTATCATATTTTTTTTTATAGTAAATGGATGTTTTAAATTATTAATTTTTTCTTTTTGAATTTCTTTCAGGTTTTAAAATAGTATTTTTAAATGTCAATTAATTATTAAAAAATACTATTGGACTATATTAAAAAAATGGCCTAAATATGACAACCGTAGATTCTAAATTAAGATTTCGTAAATTACTGTTGGACTGTATTAAAAAGGTAGAGAGTAATATTTTTTAAATAGAAAGGGATAAAGTGTAATTTCACCTAAACCTCAGGAGTAAACTGTACTTAACCCTTCAATACACCTCTCTTTCTTTATGACTCGAATGCACACCTGGTCCATAAGATTTTCTTCGCTTTGCAATTGTACCCAAATTATTTGCGTAAACATGCTGATTATACTTTTATTATTATTTTGTTTACATCAGAACTATTTGTTTTTCCAAATTATTTTATGCTGCAAATATCATAGATATAGAATCACATGTAATATTATCTAAATTTTTCATTATAGATTTCTTTTATTGTTTAGCAAGTCAAAATTCTCCCTTTACCTAACTTTCTTTGTAGCAACCCTACCTCCGAGAGGTGCTCCAGGATACCCACAAAACCATATTCGATACTAGTTGTAGATGATTAGGTAATTACTTGTCCAATTTTTTGAAAACCTTTTATTCATCTAATTGTTAACCTTACCATGCACTATGCATGAATATGCTTCAACTTCGGGTTGCTAGCATTTATGGGTTTTAGCTCTCAGAGTATATTTTGCTTGTCTGCATTAGCCTATGCAAACATAATGAATTTTTGGTAGTCTTGTACTTATTTTTGTTTTTTTCCTTGTTTTTTGCATATTTGCTTCTGTTTGACCAAGGTTTAACTTTCAAAATCAAGCAAGGATTCTAGCTAGGTTTTGTTTTACCATGACTTGGTGTGTAATCTAAACTTATTGGACATGTTTTTAGGAAATAAGCATAAGCAAATTAGCTCTATCTTTCTAAAGAAGGTTTCTAGTTAACCATACTTGTTGTAGAAAGTGTAATTTTGACCTTAGTGTTCACTTCATGTAATATAAGGCTTATAAGCTCAAGTTTGTTTTCATTGGTCTCAAATTGATAATTTAAGCCTACTTAAACTCTGCTTAAGTGGATAGAGTCTTGCTAGTTTAGCTTTACCATGTCAAGTAATGCACGGGAATGATCTTGGTCATGTAAGTTGTTACCTTTTTATTTTGTAAAATTAACTTGTTCAGTAAGTAAATATGTTGACAGGTGAGGAGAACGTAGCATTGGTGGTAGAAAACTAAAATCAATTTGAGAACACTTTATTTCAGAGCATTTAAAGAAGAGTGGCAGATCAAAGCTCTACTTTGCCTTGTTTATAATCTGTTGTCCAATGGCCACAGGTGATTACTAACCACACTATCAAGAATAGCATTAAGAAAAGGCTGGTAGATGTAAAAAGTAGATGGCCATGCTAATTGCCCCTAATCTTCTATGATTATACAATGACATCTCATGAAGCTAAGGGAAAGACCCTCTACTTCATCAATATGGAACATAGGTGCTTATTCCTCTTGAAATCACCCAACTATCATTTGGGGTTTAAATCTTTAAGGAACTGTAAAATAAACAAGGCTAGGCCTTCTGAAGAAGCCTTATAGAGATTCAAGGCTTCACATTAGAGTTTTCAAGTAGTGGGTGGCTGATTCCCATAACTTGTGAGTGAGCTAGAAAAACAACAGCGTCAGGAGGATTGGAAACATATGGAATGAGACCTGGGTTATGGTAGGGATAACAATTGGATAGGTTGGGGCAGGTTTTGGACAGGACATTCAAATTCGGTTCTAATCGAGTTAGCATAAATTTAGGTCTAGGTTAGGTTATTTGGGTTTGGGTTGATTTCAAGTTGAGTTGATTTTGGGTTTAGGTTGGGTTGGGTTAGGTCTATTTGGGTTCAGGATCAATGTAGGTCAGGTTAATTTCAGTCTCAAGTAACTTCAAGTCAGGTTTTGGGCCAATTTTGGGTTGACCTTCTGGTTCAATCGGATTACTGGTGCATAAGCTGAAATAACTAAATCGATTCAATTTTTTATTCAATTTTTGTTAAAATTTAGATTAAAGAAATTGATTTTTTTTATGATTTAATTTAAGTTAAAATTTTTTTTCTTACTATGTTTAATTAAAAAATTCATAAAAAATTTATTCAATATAGTTTATTGCATATTTAGGTTATTTAATAATGTTGGTAATATTTTATAATATTTGATTGATTTTCTGGATTTATACCATTTAACTATCATTGCACAAGCCACCCAGACCCTCATCTAACTATCACCTAAACACATACTGCGACAATTTTTCTATGCTCCTATTTTGATGGATTTTTTATGAAATTGCTATGAAATGTAACTACAATTCTTCATTTGTTACTAAAATGCAAAATTTCAAAAATTTTGGGTGAAAATGCAAAGATTTTAAAAGTGTAAAGACCCATGTTTTAATTGAGTCAAGTTGTGCTTGGGCTCGAGTGGGTCCGACCAGGTTGCCAAGTATGGTCAGATGTTGTCATTCCTAGGCTATGGTGCCCTTTAGACAAATTAGGAAAGAAAGTAATAGTTTCCAGGAGCCTCAAAAGGGCATACTCAAGCTAAACGAGCTTTCTTGAAGGATACTTTCTAAGCATTAGCACTCAAATGAACTATGGTCTTATTATGCTTAGGTTGCATAATTATCACTTATGAACTTGATTCTCAATTTGATACTTATTGAAAAATCCTCCAAGTTTCTACCTGTATAACTTATTACAATTTATTGAAATCTAAAGACCATAAAGTCCAACACTAGCTTAGAACCACATTGAGGATAGGGCTTATTGATTGTTAGTTAAGAAACATAGAGACTACACAATGGAAATTCAGAAAATGAAATTTCATTACGGAATCTTTAAAGATTATATGGAAATTCTTTAAATTTACAAAAGGGTCCTAGGTACATGGAGGAAGTGCATAAAGGCCACCATCCTTAGTGAAGTTGAGAGCCTTGGCACCAAATTTTTCCTCCTTGTACCATAGGCCATGCTTCCTGGGGAATTCATGTAAAGCATCCAAATATGATAGATCCAAGTCTGGATGAGCTTACTTCACTTGGTAGCGGCACCAATTGAAGCCATTAAATAGTTTTTGGATAAGCTTTTATCTACTTCATTTTGCTTCTTCACTATCTCCCTGGAGGTTGATGCTCTTGGTACACAATTCAGTGACCTCCAATGTTGTGATCCCTTCCATTTTAGCTTTTTGGGCCTTAGCATCCCCGGCCAAAGTGTAAGGTTTAACAGTCTTACTTGAGCAAGTTGAGCTAACCCTCGTAAGTTGCACCTTTTAGTAGCTGCCTTTTTTAACACACCCAAGCTAGCCTAGAACTTTGTTTCTTCACGTCCATGTCCACATCCACCAAGCAACCCAATAGGTAACAAAAGGTCTGGATGGTCTCTTTTATGGCTTAGTCATGAACCATTTTTCTCCTCCTCCAGCTTTGCCACCCTATTCTAGAGCATGGCCATCTATTAGTTGAGGGGATGTTTGCTGGCCTGTAGGTCCTTGTTGGGAAGTTCCATGTTTTCCAACCAGTTGAAATGCCATTCATAAGGATTACAACCAAAAGCAAAAAAGAAAAAAAGGTGACACTTATTGAAAAATGGATACACAAAGAAAGGATAAAACAAAAGTTATAATAGCATACATAGAGGTGGTTTGCTATGACAGCCCTCACCTTCCTAGTAGGACTGCACAACTCTTCTTCCAACATTACAAGAAAGAATGAACCCTTCTAGCATTAGAAAGAGGGTTGACTTATCCTCTAGAAAGGATTTTGCCTCTGACACCAAAAAATAAGGGTCCTAGAGTACCCAGATAGGTAGCAAAGTAAACCTCAAATTGCTTCCTGTACATCACCTTCAGGAACTTCAGTTGAATTTTGTTAGGGAGACCAAGTATCCTATGAGCATTCCTTCAAATATACCAAAATTTTCGATGTTGGCCTCTATTTTAGGGGTCTTACTAACCTTCTCCTCTGGCAAAATTTTCTATAGTTGGCAGTTACACCTGCCAGATGAGGATAATGAGAATGTTGATAATCTTCGACATCTCCATGTCTACTATGCTTGTTTCTTCAAATCTTTCTTTTCTTCTAAATGTCTGTTTAAAGATAGCTAGCATAATGGATTGCGAGAGAAATGAAAAGCTTAACTGAATTTGCAACCTCTAGAGCAAGATTTTTAATGAAAAAAGTACATGATGGTAGAAAATTGCTTCAAAATGACAAAAATGCCCTTTCATAAATAGGTAATGGTGAATACTAAATACTAAGGAAAAATTGTAATAACAATATGAATTTTCATGCTTACAAAATTTTGAAAATACACTTAAGCTCCACATTTTTCAGCATCATTAGTAAACTGTTAGTCAAAGTTATGGATATAATAGTTAATACTCTGGAGTTTGGAAATCTACACTTCCTCTCCTAATTTTGCAAAACTGTGGCAATGCTTGCAACGACATTGCTACACTGATTTTTAAATTGTAGCAAAGTTGTCAAAACAACTCCCAACATTATTTACCACATTTATTTCTACAAAGATTAGGCGACTACTACAATTGTCACAATTATTCATGGAGAAATCATTGCTAACATGCTATGATTCAGATAAATTGTCATAAAGCAAAATTATCACAAAAACGTCACGGCCCAAGCTTTTGAATGTTCAACCTTGGGATCTATAAGTAGATATGAAAGCACGTAAATTAGGTAAATAGTCATTTCACATTGTTAAAAAATATATTAATTTTACCAGAGTTGCCACATGTAAATTACATGCGACCATTGACTGACATGTGGTGATTTCAATATTTGCCCCCAACCGTATACACGTGTCCTATGCATATTGGTTGTCCGTCTCAATTCTAGCATACAAAAAATAATATCACAATTGTTGTTTGTTTGTCCAGCTTGCAGTTATAGGTCGTGCGTTTAGACTGTGGGTAATCAACAGTTACAATCAGCCAGGCCTAACCCACGATCTAACCCCATTAACATAACCTCGCAGGCCATTAAGGTAATCAACGGTTACAATCATGCAGGCCTAACCTACTAATATAATGTTACAGGGAGTAAATATAACTTTGCACAGTTTTACAATTACTCATTTCGGCAACTTCACTCTCGTCTCTTTCACCACCAGCGCAGGTTTTGAAGAAGGAATTCCTCCTTATCCCACTGAGTAAGGCAGTGAAGCAAGCCAAGTGTTTTGCCAACATTCACTTGCAAGAGTTTTGGGTTTAATCATTAGTCATTTTGTTTAAATTTCAAAGAATAATAATTCATCTATTGAAGATGTACTAACAGATTAGTTGCATTTGTATGTTACAGATACAATTCCTACAGTCTACTTCAGCAAGAAGCAACAACAAGAATTAACTTGTGTACTATATTTCTTTTTTTTTTTTCATTTTCATTTAGATTCAGGGAATTGTTTCTAATTATTGACACTGTTTAATTATTAAAATAGCAGCAGCGTGAGCAGAGGGAGTCAGGTGTACACACTCAGAAAAGAAAGCATAACCTACGCTACAAGTTCCATTCTCATCCCAAGGTAATTTCATTATATGACATCTATTTTGTATGTTCCTCTCTGCTGGTTGATGCATTTACTAACCATCGACACTAGAAAATTAGCTATGATACACAAATTAATTTTCTTGTCTTTTCTCAACCACTAGAAAAACTAACTATGATGAAAGCAGTTCACTTTTGTTTCTTGAAAACCATATTACAATTGCATTCCTTACCTAGAAGGCCAACAACTCAACAACATGCTAATCAACATGTTAGTCCAATGCTTTCCAGGTGAAAAAAAAGCCCTTAATATTCTCTATTTAAGCTAAATTTTTTTAGAAGATGACACGTGTTTTTGAGAAGACATTTTTTTACTTAAATAACACTTAAAATTATAATTGTTGCAGTTAATTTCACTTTCTCACACTGTTTCATTTTTTTTCATGCGCAACACACTCATCATAAGCACTTTCTTCTACAAAACAGACCAGAGAAAACATAATCTACACTACAGAAATTAGGTACACATCCAATTTATTTTATTTACATGCCATCTATTTTGTGTTTTATTGTCTACTAGTTCATGTATGTTATGAGTTCCTACACCGTCACTACTGTCCATACGGTTGCTGTAGTTCGTAATTTATAATACTATCTAGTAACAATGTATAAATGTCTTCCATTAGAAGGTGTAATATGGTCTTCTATCTACCTTTATTCCTCCTTATTTCAAATTTGTTTTATTGTTTTTCCTTTATGTGACTGCATGTTTCCAAGTACAACTATGGACACAAAAAAATTTTCTTTTGAGATGGATACAAAACAAACACAAATCAATTTTTTTTAACACCCACACTTCATTTCACAATGAAGATGGATCTAATTGAGGTTGTCCCCATTCCATTTGTCAAATCACTTGACTACATCTCAGAGAAGCTTTCCAAGGCTAAGCCTACTTACTATAGTGTGCACAAGGGACCTAGGATTAGGTGTTTTGTTCAAAATAAGGTTGATAAGTCCGATGGGGGGAAAGAAATTTCTTGTAAGTGGAAGGCTCTTTGGTTAGGAATTTAGGGGATTCAATGAAGTCAACTCCCAAGGCAGGGATTAAGAGGCTGAAGTTGTTTAAAAGGTACTACATCCATGATGTTAACTTCCAAGATTATATCGAGGTGAAGGAGAAGCCGGTAGAAAAGGAGGCAAAGAATGATAGACTTAAATGTAAGCTTAATTTGGTGAGGTACAACCAATCATGTATGAACAGTGTCTACATTGACCAACTTCGTGACCTGGAGGAAAAGGTTGCTGAACTAAGGGTTTGTTTGGAAATTATCATTAAGGGGAGGGGAGGCAAGGGGAATGTGTCATGACCTTACCCTTATTTGGATAGACTTACTAAAGGAAAGGAAGGGAAGTTTATCCCCCCTTGTTTGGATACATTCATTAAAGGAGGGGAAGGGAAAGAATTTAAATATTATTACAAATTTACCGTTAGTTTAGTTTGTAAATTCATTTTATTCTTTTTCTTAATAATGTGATAAGTTGCTTGTGCTAACAAAATTTCCATATATATATATCCAATAAATTTCGTTGATTTGAAGCACATATTTATCCAATAAAAAAAAAGTAAAACATTTTTGTGAAGAAAAATTGTTGAACTCAAAAAATAAGTGAAAGTTTGTAAAGTACGGGAATTTTTCATAATTATTCTCATACATACAATATAAGTACAAACTTATTGAAAAACATAACCAACATAATTTCATATGTTAAATCCATATAATAATAAAAGTGTTCTAACTTATTCCATCTAACTAAGAAATAAATAATTTAAAAATATCATGGACCAAAATGTCTGAAGACTAATCGCATGATAATATCCTTCCGCCTATGTTGAGGACATCCTAACAATGCTTGTATGTTCTCGGGATGTGCAATTAAATGAACATATGTGTCAGTTAGCACGTGCGGCCCAAGTGATATTTCTTCCAAAAGAGTCCACAATTGTTCTTCAGGAATTGGAAGTCGTTGCATCACCTTCTCAAGTACTAAATTTCCTTGTTCCATAACTTGAGCAACATTATCAATTGCTTCTTTAATTAATATCCCATCATCGTTATCATTCTTTGCTCCCTTAGCCTTCTTAGTTTTACGAGCTCGTACCTCAGAGAAATGTTGTTCTGCATCATCAGACAAATCACAGCTTTCCAAATTCACTTCATTTTCTGAGACAAAATGATCAATCTCATCAATAGTCTTTATCTGCTCAAAAGCTTGACGACGGCTTACCTTTTTCACAGTTCCACTTTCGTCACCTGTATCTCTATCATTTCCATACAATATCAGCATCTTATCATAATGGGGAATAGGTTTTGTCATCCATTCACGAGCTGCAGGCCTATCCTAAGAAAACAAAAAACAAACACAAAAATATCAACACCTTTCATATAAATAAATAATAAATTAAAAATAATTTTTTGGTATTTGTTACTAGAAGATGCTAACCTTGATTAGACTCTCCCAAACTTCAGGTTCTGCACTCCAAAGCTTAGTGGTAGGATTCCAAACAAATCCACTCATACCATTCCACCAAAAACCGTAGCACTTTGCAAAATTACTTTTCAAGGTCTTCCACCGATTTTTGACCTTGTCCTTGGTTATATCTTCTCCAATTTTTTCTCTCAGTTCTATGGCAATATTGTCATACACTTGTGAGATAAAACTCCCATTCTGCTTGAAGCCTTTCTCCTGTTGCCGCATTAATGCATCCAATAAAGCTTCATCCATCAAAAGTGTCCACACCACTGCATTTCTTCTGCCATAATTTTCAGCACCACTCGAACTTCCTCCCTCCATTCTAGTGACATGATCAGAACAATTAATTACAAAATTTATTAAATTAATCTATGTGATAATAGTAAAGAACTTCAAGCAATTTTAAACAATAAATAAATTTACATATGATGGCAAGCAATTCTGTACTTTATTCGACAACATAGTCATAGAAATCTATCTTATAAATCAAATCTAATGCTAAATAGTTTAGGTACGACGACTATAAGCAATCCACATAGCACTAGCTAAAGAATTTCTGACCAACTCTCCCCTATATTTGTCATCTTCATCTGTTGTGGGACAATGACGTCGACATCGATTCCTAATTTGTTCGTCAACCTCTGCTAGAAGGCTCCCATCTGGATCAATACCTAACAAATAATTATGCAAGATACAACATGTTAAAACAATCAATTTATATGTTTTAACCTCATATGTTGGTTCATTGGCACTTGATATGATGGGGAATTTTTTTTTTAATAGCCCAAAAGCTCGTTCAATTGCATTTCGTAGAGATGCATGACGATGGTTAAATAACTCTCGTATGGTTCTTAACGGGTTACTCAAGAACTAATTCAGATGATATCGGACACCTCTGTAAGGTGTGATAAATTCAGCTTTCAGCCCGAACCCAGCATCCGCAATATAATATTTTCATAAAATAAAATAAAACCCTGTTATAAATTGAAATATTAGAAATAATAAATAATTAAGAATTTAATATTTCTAAATATGTTACTTTCCGAAACCTCAAGTTTATCTTCTTTAGATAGTGCATCTTTCAAAATTCGTGAGTCAGATACAGTACTTTCCCACCCAGAGAGAACATAAGTGAACTTTAAATCAAACAAACAAGCACATAGTACGTTCATTGTTGGGTAGTCTTTTCTCCCACGATATTGTGGAGCAACTTGAGTAGGCATTTAGCTCGAATATGTGTGCCATCAATTGCCCCTATGCAATACTATTGTGTTATAGTCATGAAAGTTAAATGTCAGCCAACTGTTATTTGTAAACATTCTATGAATATTGCAATCTTAACAAGTTTTACTTTAAAATATGGGAATAATTTACTATTCTGCCAATCTCTGGTGGGGTTACAAATCCATTAGACTGTTTGATGAATCTTTCGTCTAACTCTATAATAGCTTTTAGAATCCGATGAAAGTGACAGCTTGTTGTTTCTCCAGAATGCTTGAATCAAAAGTTCACCGCATGATTCTTGGCATGATGGGTCAGAATGTATAAGGACTTGACAACTTGTTCTTTAACACTGGCACGCCGTGTTTGTCAAAGACCACCTTCCATTTTTAGTAATTCACATAATCGTACAAAAGTTGTAGGGCTCATTCTAACTATATCATGACCTGTCGATCCTAATATGTCATGCATAACTTGAGCTCTAATCCTCTTTCTTCTTTTAAAGTTAATCCTCTTATTAATTATTGACAACCTATGTTTTCATTTCTTAGAGAAATACCAAAAAACAATAATCATTAACAAATAAGACATTCCTATTCGGCGAGTGTGCATCCACCAAAGTATTGCAAAGATTGTATCTTTTCCCTCATTGTCCATCTAAATATAAAATACAATTAGTAACATGCATACAAAAGTAAACATAACCTCAAAGACATATATAGGACTTTATCAATGAGCACTTTCAAATATTATCTTAGATTTTTGTTTTCAATTAATTAGCTACGACATATCATAAGCCAAAAAAACATGACCATACATGCATACAAAACATAATTATATACATCCAGAAGTTATATTGAAATTACTAGTAAATACCTTTTCCACTTGTATTTTTTTTTAGCAAACCCCAAAAATAAGTTAAAAAATGACAACCTAAGAAATCACAAATAAACAACAGTGTTAGCAAAATTACAATGAGAAATATGAATTTTATACACATCAAAATTTATAAGAAATAAACTTGCATCGAGTTCCTTAGTATTGGTCATTTTGAGCAAATAAAAGCAGAGAATATTTTTTTTTAAAGTTTATATCACCACAACAAATAAAAACAAAGCCAAGCAGAAAATAATGTCAAGAAAAAACAAAGTAGAGCCGGGAAAAAAAAAGCTTGTCAACAACAAAAAAGGGGCTAGTAAAAAAAGCTTTCTATTTTCAAAATTCACATAATTAGTCTTAAGCCACTATCAATTTTTAATCCTGGAAAAAACATTAGGAAATGACAAGGAAAATAAGAAAGAAAAAGAAGTCAAAATTAATCATTCTCTCTCTGTCGAGTGTGTGTTTGTGGCTGGGGGGGTCTGGTTTTCATTTTTTTTACCAGTCCAGCTTGCTCCATTTTTTTCACTAGTCCAGCTTGCTCCATTGTCTATTTGATGTTGGCTTGTTTCTTTACAATTAAAAAAAATTAGGAAATAGAAAACAGAACACAGAACAAAGATCCTCTCTGCGCAAAGCGTTCTCATGGCCTTTCTTCACAGACCCAACACACCAGAAAACTACCTAACTATTCCGGTCTCACCATCCAGTCCTGCTGCCACCTCGTCGACCCTCCACCACCTGACTTCATCAACGAACATGCTCCCGATACCCATATTTGCCGAAATCGGAATGAATCGGAATTAACAGAGCAACGAAACCAATAAACAGAAACAGAATGAACAGACAAATGATAAGAAGAAATAGAGAAACGAAATGAACAAAGCAACTAAATAGAGCCGAAAAGAACAGAGAAACGGAAAAAAGAGAATTAGCAATGAATCAGATGAAGAAACAGAAGCAATAACTATAGCCTAAACCTGCAAACAAGGTATGGACTAGAGAATGGTGTACGCCACTGCCGTCGCGGCCGCCGAGACCGCCGTTTCTCGCTGTTGATGAACAAGGTTACTCTTGAATGCATGATTCGGCTAGCTGTGATGGCTTAGTTTTATAACAGTGTAAGAGGGCAATTAAGAGAACAAAAAAAACTTGACAGATTCGGTCTCCTCCTCCCTCCTCCGATTCCCCTCGATTTGGAGGGATTGCCTGTTATGTTGATAAAGGGGATAAGTGGAGAAGAGTCCGATCTCCTATCAATCTCTCCCTCCTATTTCCTCTTAGCCAAACTCGCAAAGGAAAGGGCGCCTCCTCCCCCTTCCATGCCCTCCCTCGTATCCAAACAGAGCATAAAGGCCAAGCTGTCTATGTATGAAGGCTCGAATGAGACCCCATTTAAGGGTTAGTCACTTTCAAATGGATTTTATTAGTTAAGGTTATTAGGTTAATTTCACTTATTTTTAACATTGAGTATCATCTGTTCCCCATTTTCTGCACTTTACGCTACTGTTTGGACAACTGATTGTTTACTATGCTATACTTTATTGATCACTATGCCATTTTAAATTTCACTTCCTGTTGTTTGTTTATCTTCATTTTACTCATATATACATTTTAAACATCTTAGAAAACCACATTACATATTCCATTTGAAGGCCTGATGTTTTATTCACCTTAACCTTCACAATTACTCAGTTATTGCTTTTAATTCTCCAACTTTCACTTATTCTGTTACTCATGCCATTAACAACATAAAAGCAACCACAAAAATATCCACCTCTCTAACATACTTATGGGTTTAGGTTTACTTTCCTCCAGCTAATTACTGGACCTCTATTCTCCTCTTTCCAAATCCATAACCGTCCTCACTGTTGGTTCATTTCCCTAAATAAAAAAATATAATAGTATTTAAAAAGTCATCACATAGGAGACTTCAATTGAGGAAAATATAGGTTTTTTATCACTATCTGCATTTCTTACCTTCTCTAATGAATCCCTTACGACGACCCGAAATCTTCCACATGATTTGTTCTTCACATCATGTAAATGTTTGGCCTTCCATTTCCTTGTCTGCAGATCAGGTGTTTGTGCTCCATTACCGTTTCATGGAACATGAAAACAAACAGTTATTAGTAAACCCTTGATCCATCATACCTAATTGATTCACACAATGCTACGTCTACAAAACAATGTCTACCTCTCTAAGCTATTCATGGTGGGAGGACAACAGGTAACTAGGTACTCCGAACTGATAGACCCGAGTATGAAAAGAAAATGCTGTCGAGGAAAAGAAAATAGCTCTATTTTTTGCCTGTCATGGAGTCATCGCAGTCGGAAGGAGCAGGACGATGGTGAATCCCTATTGGTGGTGGAATAACAATGCCGAGTATCAAAACGAACGAAGCAAAGAAAAAAAAAGGATCTCTTTTCACTCTACACGGACTTGTCGACGCCTGAAGGACTTAATCGGCGGCGTAGGCCTAGTTTCAGTGCTTTTGGTCTGCTAGACCCAAGTATGAAAAGAAAATGCTTTTGAGGAAAAGAAAATAGATCTATTTGCGCTTGTCATGGAGTCATTGCCGTCAAAAGGAATAGGAAGATGGTGAATCCTCACATGTGGCAGAGTAACAACGATAATTATCAAAACGAATGAAGCGAAGAAAAAAAAAAGATTTCTTTTCCCCTTGCATGTACTCATCGCCGCCGGAAAGACTTAGCCGGTGGTGAAGGCCGAATGGCGGTGCTTTTGGTCTGTTAAAGTTAGGGTTCACTTGACAGTGCAAAAAAGAGGAAGAGATGTAATAGTTGCTAAGTTTTGAACACAACTCCATATTTATAGGCCTTCCAGGAGAATACTAATACACCCATCAATCCTTCATAATTTATAAGCCTACTAATTTAACCCCTACTTTTATTTTCTCCCATTTTGGTCCCCTCTCTTCATTGGCTTTCGGGTTTCACACTGGTGGGCTAGACTTTTTTTTTATTATTTACTTTAACCCATTAACTTACCTCCCTACAAATGACACATTTATTAAATGTAGCCTACTTTTTTCTTCCTTCATTTGGATTGTCTCTGTTTATTTTAAAATTCTGCCAAATTTTTTTCATTTATGTTCTCCCCAATTTTTTTTCATCATGGATGATTATTAATGTTTGCTTTACTACTTAGTGTCTTAATATTTTCATTTCTACCTATTTACATATGTTCTAATTTTTCTGCTTTATCCAATATTTGGGTTAATAGTCTCATGACTATTATTTTCTTTCACTGCTTTTTTCTTAATTTTTTTTATTATTCTTCTTCCGGTGTTGTACTATCCTAATTAATTGTATCCTATTTCAACACTTAACTAAAAATGTATTTAAATACTTAACGACCTTTCAATTTATAGGCCTACTGAACTAAATTACACTAATTAGTCCTCCTACTCTTCTGCTCCTAACACTTTAGCCCCAATTTTTTTTTTGTGTCATTCTCATTTTTCTATCCATTCCTTCGTTTGCATGAAGTGAACCATTACTTTTTTTTTCTGACCATTATGTTCTGGTCCATTCATTTCAAAATTTTTGGGCCAATTTTAATTTCCGTTCTTGGACTCATATTAAATATCTTTTGGGCTACATCTCCCCATTTTAGAATTTAAATCACTTGGCCCATCATCTTTGTGTTATTGGAGTATTTGCCCCATCTCCCCACTACTATTTGATGCGCTAGGTTCCTAAATTCAGAATTTCAACTCCAAATTTTTTTTCTCTTTTTTTTGTTAATGAAATAGATGGTAATTAGTTCCCTATTTTTTAAGAACATATATTTAATTAATTATAATCAAATACTTAATATTTGTGTTATAATCACATCATTAATATTAAAACACAAATATTTTACCCCTTACAAGTTACTTAAAATTATTTACAAATATTTAATATTTAGATATTAATACTATAAACAAACTTTGAAAAAATAAAAAAATGGGAAATTATGTTTTAATTTATTTTTTAGGTTTTCTTAATTTTATGTTCTCCGTTAAGTAGTAAAATATTATATTTTAAGGAAACTTCGAGAATAGGAAAATAGGAACATAGGAAAATATGAAAATAACTTTACTATTTCGTGTACACCTTTCCTAGGTCAAAGTTTATTTATATTTTTTTTCGGTTTATGAAGAAGATGGTAATTATTTAAAAATACTTGATATTAAAATATTAATATTAATATTTTTTAAAAAAACTTTGAAAATAGGTCAATAGGAATATAATATACTATTAAAGTATTAACATTAATATTTTAATCAAAATTTACCTAAATATTTAATTTGTTAAAAATCCAAATCATTTTTTCTATGTTTAAGGACAATTGGTGTTATTTACCCTTTTATTAACTATCCTCTGCCTTTGTATTCATTTTTGTTCACCTCTTTCGCACTACCTACACTGCCTTGACTTTTATACTATCTATCTTTTCCTATGCAGCCAATTACACTTACCATGGACTACTTGCCTTTTGACATTCTTGCGCTTATCCTATCAAAAGCCATACTTAGGATTCCTTATAATTCTAGGGACCTTACATCTGTCCATCCTTCATTTTCCATGGTGTTTACTTCCCCAATGATTTTCTTAACCTTTGTTGTCAGATCAGTGATTTGGGCATGGTACACAAATCGCACTTCTCCACATTCTTTGCTTTCTGCAACTTTGGCCATCCTATTGCCGTCCTTGTCGATGGTTTGATTCAATATTTCAAGTATGAAAACTTTACCAAGGGTTTGGACTCTATCCATTATGCATCCACACGTGGCATCCCAGTTGCAAAATACCTCTATGCCATTTTGTCTGCCAACCATGGCCCTGCCTTCTTTGTGCATACCATATCCTATATTCGTACTTTGAAAGTAGAAAAGGGTTACCATTGGGGACTAGTTATTCAAAAGCTAAGGGTTAAAGCTGATGATATCATTGGAACTATTGTTCACCGGTGGCTGGGACCGTTCACTGTGTTATTTGAACATGACAATCCTGACCTCAGTCACCGTCGTTGTGGATCATGCATACATAGAATCATTGAAGCTTCCCCCGTTGATCAATGGGCTCCTACGCTTTATGAGATTGATGACCCAAGAATGTGCGAGGAGTGTTTAGTGGATGAAGAATTTGGTGCTTGGTTCTCATAGCTCTTGGCTTCTACTAAAGTGTCACATTGCATTTTCTTTATTAACATTATAAATACTCCTAATAATTTTCATACCCATTTCAAATGTGTATT